>ML991862.1:0-96326 GCA_010094025.1 Viridothelium virens | reverse complement strand
CTTCATTCGACGCTTGGCCCGCGCGGGGTTTGCGGACGTCAAGCGTGCGTGGATGGTGCTGCCGATGGCGGATGTCGCGCCCAGGTGGACCGATCGCGGGAAGAAGACTCAGCTGCAGCAGGGGCAGCAGCAGGTGGTGGATCAGCGACCGAGGGCGTGGCGAAGTCGGAGCGATGGCACGATTGGTGTTGGGGCGGCGCAGTCTCGCCTTGTTAGAGGCACGTCGACGCCCCAGGTGCCGTTGCCCCCGACGCCGACAGAGCAGCAGCAGCAGCAGCAGCAGCAGCAGCAGCAGCAGCAGCGTCCCCGCGCGATGCGCAGTGGTAGCGATGGCGGGCTGGCGAGCGTGCTCAGCGCGTACGGCGTCCCGTCTGAGCGACCGAGCCTCGTTGCGCAGCGCAAGGGCAGCGATTCCACGGCGGGGACGTCGCGGTCGTTGTCGACGATCTTGGAGATTGCGTCGGTGGTAGAGGATGATGAGGACGAGGAGGATGAGGATGAGGAAGGGTGGGGTTCGACGAGCGCGGCGGCGGGCGTGACGGGGATTGTTGGCGCGTGGGCGTGGGAGCGGTGGATGTTGAAGCTGCAGGTGGAGATGGGACGGGAGGAAGGGAGGCTGTTGGAGGGGGTGAGTAAGGTCTTGGAAGAAGGTGGGAAGTGTGGAGCTGGGTGGAGGTGCTTGACTGGTTGGGCGAGGAAGCCGGGGAACGCGAGGGGAAGAGAGAGGTTGTAATATAGATCTGAGCCATATATTCTGGCTGCACAGTTGTGAGGTGAAGACATCGGCATGGAGGTTTCGTTGTTGGGTTTTATTTTCTTGTGCTTCCCTTGGTCGGGCAATGTGTCTGGTTGCATCTCGACAGCCAATTGAGACCAAGGCTTTTGTGAATTACCATATTTGTCACATGCCACTCCTTCAAGCATTTCATACTTCTTCCAAATGAATAAGTCATTGGACTAAAGTCAATTTTACGTGGAATTTCAAACGCGAAGTCAACACAGTTATGCCTAGGTGACGTTCTGAGTTAGGCGTTTAAACGGGAGAGACGCGCTATCACGTGGCTGTGTTCAATTTTGTCATAGAGGCAACTCTTGATCATGCTTGACCTTCCGTGAAATTGCCAGCTTGCAACGCTAGAGCTACGAAGATGCTATTCTTCAGGTATGTGAAAATCGAGAGCTATCCGGAGAGATTCGCTGTTACTTTCGAAACGAATTGCTGACTCTAGGCAGCTTCTTTAAGACGTTGGTAGACCACGAAGTCACCGTCGAACTCAAGAATGATATTTCGATCCGAGGAACACTAAAGAGCGTCGATCAATTCTTGAACATAAAGCTAGACAACATCAATGTTGTGGAGGAAATGAAGTATCCGCACCTGGTGAGTAGACTATTTCCTTGTTATTGTCGTTTTACTCTTGTATGGTTTGCTTTGGCTAAGATATTTGGACCACCTAAAAATATCAACGGCGTTTTCAGTAAAACGTTTCTAACATTGACTAGAGCTCGGTGAAAAATGTCTTTATCCGTGGCAGCGTCGTCAGATACGTGCATTTACCGAGTGGTGCAGTTGACACGGCGTTGCTTGAGGACGCCACACGGAGAGGTCTGCACCCGCTGACTGTTCCTATGTCAAGTGTACACAGCTAACAGTTCACAAAGAAGCTACTCAGGCGTCGGCTCGAGCGAAACAGGGATAGGACCGCGGTAGATGAGAAATCACGAAGCATTGAGGCGAACGAGCCAGTGGTCATGGGCAGCAATAGATCACGACACTGGCAATTCCGTCAAGCACGGACTTGAAGACAAGAATGTCTCATGGCAGTGCATGCAGTATCATATTGTGTGCTAATCTAGTGAGGGATGTCTAGCGGACATCTCATCAACTCTCATAGCATTAACACAGTTCTGGTTCCTTTTTGCAACGTCCGTGTGATGCAGATCTCTTGAAATCACAAACACGCTTCTCGGTGATATCGCCCGCCCTTCTCGGGCCATATGCACTCCTTCAGTCACACAGGCTCCAATCAAAGTATATGACTTTGATTGTAATTCTGTACCATTAACAGCGGGCGTTATGGGGTAGTTGGTCGAAAGGCCCCATGTGAAGCCAAAGTTGTTAGCGGGTGCCTTCTCTCGACCGATGAATGGCAGACTCTCTACGGAAGGGGGGACGCCTATCTCTGGCCGCCCCGGGTCAGTTGGAAACCTTCCAGGTTCAGAATTGTGGCCAATATCGTATCTACATAAACTGAACCTTCTACCTGGCCCTCTGGGCCCTTTTTTTTTTTAATTGTTTTTCTCTCTTACTTTCGAATGATACTTGGATGGAGGGGGACTCGAACTGCTTCATTTGATGGTCGAGCGTGTTGATGGACCGTGGTGTTCTTCAAATCTATACTCATGGTGTTACGATAGAGCGCACGGACTGACGCGACGCGGTGGGCGTCATTGAATCTCCACACTAGTGCCAATATGAATTCGGGATTCATGCCACTTTAATCCGTATGCAATGAAAGTTTCCGTCATCTCCTAAAGCCTTTCCCCTACTATTGATTGAACGCACACTCAGTTCAGACAATCATGACACGAACGACATGTTTCGCAATCCTCGCGAGAACGCACATCTCTCTCCGAGCTCGTTGCCCTTGAAGCCTTCAGTAGGCCGTCCTCCCTCACCTCCCTCGTCTGCCTCATCTAGCGCAAAAGGGACTACTGGCAAGGCTTCGACACCTCAGCAGACTACACTAGTCTCTGAATCTGCGAATATGCCCTCCAAAACCCCTTCCTCCAAACAAGCAAAAACGCCTTTGTCCGCGAAATCGACCAGTTCAGCTTTTTCGAACTCTAAACCAAGTTCTATGAAGAAAGCCTCGAACGGCAAGGTGACAGCCAAGGGCAATGGCAGCATCTTGAATTTTTTCAAGAAGTCGGAAGCGGATAATGCGTTATTCTTAGGTGGCAAGCTTGGGGGTCGCTCGAATTTACTATTGACGGCAGAATCCGATGCAGAGCTATATACCGATGAGTCTACCGAGGTAGGACAAATCACTGGAGACGAGACATCTCGGTACAATGAAAGTACTGTGCCCTTCAAGAAGAGGAAGACTGAGGAAATTGGAAATTCTACAGCTGGAGGTGACGGCGCATGCACTCCGCCACCACCGGAGCCGAAAGGACAAGAGAACAACCAAATGGGAAAGAATGGAGAGATAAATGAAATTTCGACGGAAGCGGATGAGAAGACAGCACCAAAATCGGGCCCATTCATTGATGACTCGGATAGTGAGGATGATTCGCCCACGTTTGCACGCCGACCTCTTGTAGTCAACTCAGATCCGCCAAAGACAGTTGATGCCAATCTCTCAGATCTAGCTCAGCATTCAGTGAAGGAGGAAGAGTCAGGAGCGTGGATATCCGAAGAAGAACCGCCCGCGTTGAAGAAAGAAGAAACAAGTTATGGTGATGTTGATGGCTTCGACGATTTCGAGGGTATGGAAGACTTTGAGGATGACGAGTTTCCAGCCGAAGGCGAGGAGTATCTGGAGAGAAGGCTGATGGAAGAGCAGTATCGGATCGAGATGGCCGAAGAAGGCATCACTGAACGTGATCCAGGAGGTTTTGAGGGCGACGCCGAATCTAAGGCTGGAGGTGACTGGAAATCTGGAAAACAGCCATCTATCGCTACATGCCCGATTTGTGGAGCTAGCTTCGAGGGAGTCTCGGATGAGGAAGCCTCCGTACACGTTAATCACTGCTTGGATGGTAATCCAACGCCGTTGCCCAAGCCCGAATCGCAACAAACGGATTTGAAGGAGACCAAAGTCGAAAAGGATGGTCTCGTAGCACGCTTCAAGCGACCCGCTCGACCTGCAAAGCCTGGACAAGAAAATCCATTCACTCTCGATGATAGTAATAGCAAGCGTTCATCCGCCTTCTCCAAGCTCATGTCAGGACACGCCGAAGATGCTGCTTGGGCAACTGCTGCAGCCGCTGAACATGCTGCAAGAGGGAAGCCCGCATATCAGCGAACATGTCCCTTCTATAAAATCTTACCAGGCTTTTCAATCTGTGTAGACGCATTTCGGTACGGTGCCGTCGAAGGCTGTCAAGCTTACTTTCTAAGTCACTTCCACAGCGATCATTATATTGGCTTAACGTCACATTGGTGTCACGGGCCTATCTACTGCAGTCGAGTCACCGGTAATCTAGTCCGACAGCAATTACGTGTCGATCCGAAATGGGTGGTAGATTTAGAGTTCGAGGAAAAGAGAGAAGTTCCTGGAACGATGGGGGTGGAAGTCACCATGATACCAGCAAATCATTGTCCTGGCAGTTCGCTTTTTCTCTTCGAAAAGGTCATTGGCAAAGGAAAGAACCCAAAGGTCCAACGTGTCTTACATTGCGGGGATTTCCGGGCGTGCCGAGCGCATGTGGAGCACCCTCTACTACGACCAGACGTTATTGATACTGTGAGTGGAAAATCAAGGCAGCAGAAGATTGATGTCTGCTATTTGGACACTACCTATCTAAACCCCAAATACGCGTTTCCGAGCCAGCAAGATGTTATACAAGCCTGTGCCGACATGTGCGTCAGCCTGAACAAGTCCCAAGTCGACGACAAAGACGGATGGGAGCAAATGAAACGCATCCGAGCCGGCAGCGGCATGGTGAAATTCGTCCGCAAAGAATCCGACCCAGCCATCAAACACGAAGACGACCCCAACAACGACGATGCCGCCGCCGATGACGAACCCATCGTCGACGCCATGAAAGTCTCACAAACCAGCCCCAACAGCAAGCCCCGGGGCCGCCTCCTCGTCGTCGTCGGCACGTACAGCATCGGCAAAGAGCGCATCTGCCTGGGCATCGCACGCGCGCTCTCCTCCAAGATCTACGCGCCCGCCTCCAAACAACGCGTCTGCGCGTGCCTCGAAGACCCCGAGCTCTCCTCGCTGCTCACCTCCGACCCGCGCGCCGCCCAGGTGCACATGACGCCGCTGTTCGAGATCCGCGCCGACACCCTCGACGACTACCTCAAGGACTACCGCGACGCCTTCACGCGCGCCGTCGGGTTCCGCCCGTCGGGTTGGAACTATAGACCGCCGGCGGGCCGGTTCACGGAGAGCCCGAGCGTGGCGACGGTGCTGGGGAGTGGGAATTGGAGGAGTGGGTATGGCATGCGCGAGTTGGTGCCGCAAAGGGGCAGTACGAGTCGGGCGAGCTGTTTTGGGGTGCCGTATAGTGAGCATAGCAGCTTTCGCGAGCTGACGATGTTTTGCTGTGCGTTGAGGATTGAGAAGGTCATTCCGACGGTGAATGTCGGGAGTGAGAAGAGTCGCGCGCGGATGAAGGAGTGGTGTGAGCGGTGGGCGGTGGAGAAGAGGAAGAATGGGCTGTGGAAGGTGGAGGAGGGGAAGTGGTGAGGTGGGGTTTAGGAGGTTGGACGAGGAGACGGCTGCTTTGGTGCTAGGATTGCTCGAAGTAGACTGAGCCTCTGCTGGATGACTTGATCCTCAAGAAAGAGTTTGCTTTTGTGGATGGGTGACTGAGATGTAAGCAAGTCAAGAGGGAATCGGCCGTCAATTAAATGGCCAGCTTTCCTGATACGATCGTAACGTGGATTCCGACATTTTACTCGTATCATGCAGGTCCAGCATTTCTCGACACATCTTCCTTCCGCGGCGTTTTCCTGGATTTTCCCCTTGAACCCGTGGCGTTCTCGTAGAGTGATCTTGATCCCAGCGAGAAGCGTTGATGGGCAAGATGAGAACATCTTCAATCAATATTGGTTCCTGCAGGTCGGTGATATTTTCAAAGGTCATCTGAGTGCGACTAAGCGTGCTCAGAGCGTCCAAGACGATGGCTGTAAAAATCTATTCGGCAACATTAGGTCAGCACTCATTCTCAACCCCTGTGCACAAACCGAACGTACCCCGGGGCCTGTTGTGGCCAAGACACCTCCCATATCTGACGCATGAATTCTGTCTCGATCTTGCTGTCTCAGAGTCTTCAGTTTGTGCAGCATTCGTAACACGACTTCGCGCATGACTGGATGCCAGGGCTTCGCGATGATTGTCTTGGTACTGAACTGTGCTGGCAACATTACTTGCATTCCATAGCGCGTATCGTCTCTCCCGTCGTATTCAACCTCGAGAACCATGCCTGCCTGACGACGATACTCAGCTGGTATCCGGACGTCGATAGGCCGTCCACAGTCAGTACCGACATCTACGTAGGCTCCACCCTCAGTCAGTAGGAGGAGATATCGAATATAATTAGTCCGCAGAACTAGATCATCGATACTGTTAAAGGTCGTCACAATGTCTGGTACGTGGGCAAAGTGTTCTTCGACAAAGGTCGAAAAGGCACCGTGCGTGAGGAGCTGGTATTGGTGGGTCGGATTATTATCGATACAGTCAGAAACGGAGTTTTGGGGCTCTTCAGCAAACGAGTGCAATGGTATAGTCGAAGTCTGCCAGATTTTATGAGGTAAATGTACATCTGGATCGTAGAAGCCGAATTTTGGTACTTGGTACTCGATTCGAAGCAAGAATTCCAAGCAACTCGATAGGCTCGATGGCGAACAGAAGGTTGCAAGGTAGAAGACCAATAAGAGACTAAGCACAAGGAGTAGAATTTTGCGAGCCATCGGGAGGAAAGAAAGCATTTTCCCAAACGATAGAGGAACAAATGGTAAAAATGGGCAATAGTGTCACACCAGTAGTTCTAGGTACTCGAACAGATCAAAGATGGGCGACTGTACTTCTTCTACTCCAGTGATAAATTTGCTATCAAAATGAACATCTGGCTCCGACCAAAGTGTTGGGGCTCAGCATCCATTACCGGATGATTCTGCTCCATTACGTCGGTCCGCCCGATAGTAAAGTACGCGTCGCAGGGATTCGACGGGAATGCTTGTCATTCTTTTCCCGAGTAAAACGTTTAAAACGCCGACCTGAACGGTGTACACAGCTTGGTCACGCCGGTGTCATCCGTGCCATCTTACAAAAACTCAACAGGCCATGCACCGCGCCGCAGCAAGGTAACTCATAACATACCTCGCAACTTTAACCCAAATATACATCCTTAACGAAACGGCACAGCAGGCCCTTGTAGAAACGCGGCTGCTTTGTTTCATGACTGGAACAGATGCTCCGTTCTTTGGGAGTTCGTCGTCTACTACACAATGAGCGTACGGCCAAGTGGCAAGCACGTAACTGCTGTTGTGATGGAAGAAACTGAATGCAGTGTATTGTAGTGTGCAGAATCTAGGTTGAGGAGGAACCCCAGACGGGAGACTACTAGGACTAGGCATGTAGGGCTGCACTAGTACAAATGAGGTAATCAATAGAGTACAGTACCTACCCGTGGAACGCCCCGCCGCATAGGCCTGGGGGGCTGCTTCCCACAACAACGTCGTACATATACACCTGGCGGACCTTGAGGATGTTGGTCAAGCTGACAATTCCATCATCAAGATTCGGGGATTTGCGCTTTGGTGAGCCTCGATCCCTCGAAAGTTGTCCAGTCTGAATGTGCTTATCAATTTGGACGCATTTTCTGTGCCATGAGCATGTCCCGTACGACGAAGTGTCATACGTTAGTACCTAGAGCCATCTCGCGTGGGCCGCTTCGTTTCGCCCACGTGCATACGCGCGTGCACGTGAGGAGCTCGTTGATGCTTGTTTATCTATAGGCGATGCGCCGCAGCTCTAGCTAGAGTAGGCCTTCGTACTGCAACCTTTTCCCAATTAGCTTTCTTGTTCTCCAAGCCTGACAAAGTTTATCTCAAAATACGTCCCTCAATCGTTAGAGTATCTCTTCCTCTGCCTATTAGAGCTCGACAATCTTGTTTTTCTTATACTCTAAGTTTGGAAAGTCTATGCTAATACACGAGGAGATCTATCCTATTCTGTTTAGTACCACCACATGCGTCTACATCTACACGTCCTACCTTCAAAGTTTCGAAGAGTCACTGCCAAAAAGGGAAGAAACGTGTCCTAGCCTGTTCAGAACCTTCATATGCCTCTGCATCTCCACCCTCCTCGACCAACGAAACGCCCTTCCAATTCAGAAACAGTCCGTCACTACAATGACTCTGATCTATACCATGGCTCAATACCAACTCACACGTCCGAGTCACCCCAAGTTTAACCTTTCAATTCTTGCAGTTTCCCCGAGCTTATTGCCAGCTCAAGTATAAAAGAGCAGTCGCCCGCCCCGACAGAGGCAACCCAACTCTCCCTCTTACCCTCCACTCCCTCCTATTTTCCACTCCCACACACCCAGCACCCAGCACCATAGCCCTCTTCCATCTCTTGCATACCTGGCATCAAGGTCTTCTCTCCCTTGCTCTGCATCCCAAACAGGTCCAGCAAGTCCGCCCTGTCCGCCTTTCCCCATCCTCGTCCCCCGTCCCGGAGTAGACTGATGGGCGGGTGTGTGCAGGTGTCGGGGAAGTAGTGGTCGTGCCTGGAAACTCCTCCATGCTGCTGAGAGAAGTGTGTGGGCCAGTGTTCGACAAAACCCTCTCAACCTTACTGGCTCGCTCAGTCTCGCACACCAAGCAGCCGTGAAAGGGAGGGTCGTCGATCTGGGGAAATTGAGAGAAGCATATTGCTTGTGGGCTCGACCACAATGCTCTCTTCCGATGCACGCTTGCTTGGCGGAGGAGAGGATCTCTCCCTCTTCTCTGAGATACTACTGGCTTGTCGTGCCCGCCGTGTCTACGCTGCTGCCATTTTGTCTCCCTGCTGCGAGGGCGGGTCGAGATGCAGTATGTGTATGTGCGCGGTTGGGGGAGATTCGTTGCAGAGAGATCACGTGCTTCTTTCTTCCCAACGGACATGCCGCAGTGGATTCTTTGGCACTGGTCAGATTCCCGCATGGCTGCCTGCTGCTCTCATCTGTGCCTGACAAGAGAAGAAGGGTTCCTCCCTCGCTCTTGGTTTGAAGGGCCGGATGTCCTCTCTATCGCCTGTTGCCTTTGTCTCTGCCTCCAGGTGAGATGCAGTAATTACTACCTTGTCTCCTCTTCAGAGTTGAGATGTAGTATTGGTGTGTAGCTGCTGGAGCAGGTGGTCGCGGAGGAACATATGTCCTTCTCTTGTCTTCATCACGAAGACTTTTCGGCACTCGCTGTGGTTCGGCACTGGTCGACCACAAGGCCTCCATCCATTGCCGCATACTTAGCTGACGAAGAATCTTCCTTCGTCGGAATTTGTATGTCGGTCCGCTCTATCTACCACCTGCCTGTCTCTCGGGCCAAATCGAGATGCAGTCTATGAGTTCGCCCCATCTCCCCATACTGAGGTAAAGGCTTCGGCTTCCCTCAGCTGGGTACGTAAGAAGATGCGTTCCATTGCTGCCGGTCTCTATGGCTTCGATCGAGATGCAGGTAAACTGCTTGTCTTTGGACTCGCATGGTACGTGCAGCTGTCGGGGATGGCTCGTCGCGGAAGGAACACGTGCCAACAAGTGCAATTTCGCTGGAAGCTACCTGTTGGAAGCTGACCGGGTGGCCATTGAGAAGACCTCTCTCTCTCTGAGTTTGATACACAGGAAGGCCGTCGGGGCAGGTGGTGGCGGAGGTTCCTTGCACTTGTCAATTTACAGGCGATGGGCTCATCTTCTCCCGTTTTCGCCGTCTCGATCGAGGAGGCTCTCAACCTCTGTCGAACATTACGAGGCTTGCGAACCACTATCGCTCTATGACTCCGGGAGGAATGCGTTCCTCCCGCTCGCTTCGCGGGATAGAGTGGGTACTTTGGGGGAGAAGACGCCACGAGCATCGTCTGCGTCCACCGTCATCGGTCTTGCACTCTTGCCGGTGACAAGATGACTGCATTGCTTCAATGTACTCGTCCAATGGTGTTGAAAAGTGGTTTGCCGAGCTTTGTGAGTTTACTCTCTTCTTGCAGGCCAGCTTTGCTAATTTTACACAGGACGTGGCCATCAGCCTTGCACTGTCGCTGATGGACGCAACAAGGCAGCAACATTGTCAGGCTTGCACTTCCCCCGGCAATAGCGCTACCATTTCGAGATGCATGAGCCTGTTTAAGAAGGCTCTGCGTCTCGCCCGTACCACACCCTAACAGGAGTGGCATGGGACTTTTATTTTTTGACAACACTCTTTTTCTTTTTCAACAGTGCTTGTGCCTTGAGCGCGAGTCTGAGGAAGAGAGAGTAAAGAGGGCTTGTAACCTTTTCCCATGTCTTCGATGGGACACATTGTGATGCATCAACAAGACCGTCATTTCACATTGCGCTGCACAATTCTTGTATCTATCGTTCGATCAGTCTGGTAATGGCTCAAATTTCTAAAGTGGTGCATACACGATGGCACGTCTTCTAACAGACGAAGATGAAATCATCAACTTGAACTTCTTATGAGATCCACTCGCTGCCCTTCTCCACCAGCCGCACCTACCAGCCACATCGCCCAGCCAAATCCATCAGCCGCGTCTCTGCATTCACAAGTTGCTACCCACCTAGTCTGTCTTCTCCTTTTCTGGCGGATCATTGGAGTTGTCGTCATGCTTCCGCTGCTTGAGCGAGAATTGCCACGCATGCTTCGCGTTCCCAACCATCATGGTCGCCCCCTTCAGAAAGTTGCAACGCGACTGTTGGATGAAATGGAGTGCATTGCTGCACATGTGCGGGGTGAGCTGGAAGTCCAGATCGAGCGGTCCCAACTTGCCTTGTACGGAGGGATTGTCACCCTTCACCATTTTGGCCGCTGCAAACTCCCAATCGAACAGTTTCGCTTCGGGCGATGTAGCCCCATTCAACTTGGCTTTGGTCTCATCTCCCTCTTTTGTTGCTACTGAGAGTCCCGCTTTCGAGATTTGAGTGTTAAAACAGTTGGTAATGGCCAAGGTGATGGCCCCCGCCTCGGGCACCCCGGTTGCTATCATCGTGTTACAGATATCATCGATGCACTGCGGAGGGATGATATTCAATCTTTTCTCCAGGTGGTTATTCTGCTTCACTTGCTTTCCAAACTCCTCAGCATCTTTGCATTCCCGAGAGACATACCAATCCCAACCCTTCTTAAATGCTGACTTCCAATCACTGCCTGAGAAAAGGTTGAAGCGCTCAATGAGGTCTCTGCTCACCAAACCGGAGTTTGCAACCATCTCCTGGATCTTCATGAATTTTTCGAATGTCATTTGCATCTCCTTATCCTGGTCATACCCCACATCATCATTCGTGCGGTTGTTGAATTGATCCAAGTTATTGTCCATTTGTTGCATCTTATTATGGAACCCCATGGCAAGCTGGGACTTATTTGGGGATCTCCAGTCCACGTCGCCGAGTTCCTGCAGCTTATTGAAGGTACTGTCGATGTACGCCGTATTTATGATACCAGATGAGAAAAGAGTCTTGAATATCCCCGGCAACTGGCCCGATGTCGTATTATCCAAATTTTGGGTGGCCCACCAGTCGGCCATCTGATCGCCTTCTGGATTCGTCACAGAAGAGGCAGGTCTTGCAGGACCGGCTTTAGGTTGAGTCCGAGGGTGGAGGAGGTGAATGTTGTGGCCATGATGACTGGGTATTGCCCAAGCCACTGGGGATATTAGTAGCGCCGCTGCAAATAGGGCCGAGGAAAGGACATGTTCTTACTTCGTTAGCTTCACTCATCCTTCATTAAGAAATGGGCGCCACCCGACTTACTAGCCATTATCCAATTATTGGTAATTGATATGGAATGTGGTTTGAATGACCTGCAAGAGAATTGATCGAAGGTATAAGAAAAGAAGATAAAATAGATAAATCAAGAGGGATTCGTGAAGTCCTCTTTCAGAAAGGAGGTTAATTATTAGAAGTGTTGACCAGCAACTTCAAAACGGCATGCATCTGAATGCTCTGTTTTGATAGGAAATACGCACAAATCTCGAGCTCAAAACAGCAAAATCAAAAGAAAAAGTTTGAATCAAGGAAAAGAGTTGGGAACACGAGAACAAGGGGGATATATTAGCCCTCTTTTGATGGAAGTACTCTCACGTTACCTAGAAGTTTCTTCGCACCGTTTCTTTAGCCAACTCACTCTTGATGAACATATGCAAACACAATTCACTGCCAAGCAGGCCAATGACGTCGATCATAACACATCGTCGAGCGATTGCAACTTGTTAGCCTGAAAGACACGTTGGGGGTTTGAGGGGTCGGAATGTCTCGATGGAGACAAGTGAGACGGTTATTGCAACTTTTCCAAGACACTTACCATTTGCTTTCTATCTCGTATTCTACGGACAAAGGGGCAAAGGGCGTAAAGACGCAGATGTTGGCGATGCTTCCCAAAAATGTTGGACGAACTTAGATTGTAACGTGGCCCATTCATCGACACGCGCGTACTTGGCAACCGCGAAGGCTTTGATTTAGAATGCATTGACCTCTGGAGTCAGGCTCAACTACCGTACTGGCAAAGTGTCTATGCGAAGGCAGCTTGAATGATGTTAAGATTGATCAAATCTAGGGAATACTCAAATGGGAAGTGAGACGCCGATGGACAGCGAATGGACGCCGAATCCGACTAATGTGATCATCCAAATCACGTGCTGATGGGGAACCCGAAAATGACGTGCAGGAATACGTACCGGAATGCATTCAACCGCGAGACCGAAGTTGATCTTCCCCTCCCAAAAATGTTGAAAGTAGCGGGAGTCTATCTTTGCAAGACCAATGCTCTGCAGCGTATCGAAGATTGGAAGACCGCTTCGCGTTGGTAGGATACTTCAGACACAGCATCATCCTCCCAAATAATATCTTATCTAGGATATCCAAGACCAAATCCGAAAATTATACCCAATCAAGTCTCGGCATTACTACCACGGCTCATCAGCCAAGAGTTTAGTGATGTCGGTGAACGGTCATTCTTCCTCGTCTATCGAGCATACCGTCAAGAGGCAGAAACTTGCTCAAGATGATCCGCTCGATGATGTGGATCTCAGTCAAAACAACTGGCGCAGTCCTGGTCCCGCCGCTTTCGACTTCCGTTCAGATGTCGTCACTTCGCCCACGGCTTCGATGCTGACCTCAATTGCTCAAACGACGCTGCTCGATGATGTCTTCGTTGAAGATCCGACTACACTTTCTCTCGAAAAGCGCATTGCGGAACTGACAGGACATGAAGCTGCATTACTAGTAATGTCAGGCACAATGGGCAACCAGGTCAGCCTGCGGACTCATCTGCTCGCCCCACCACACAGCGTGCTCTGCGACCACCGCGCACACATATTGAGCTGGGAAGCTGGAGGGGTTGCGAGCTTATGCGGCGCCCTGGTTAAGGGCGTGGTGCCGAAAAATGAACACCACATTACACTCGAGGATGTGGAAGCGAATGCAGTCCTCAGCGACGATGTTCATGCCTGTCCGACCAAGGTGATCAGTTTAGAAAATACACTGGGTGGGACTGTGGCGCCCTTGGAAGAGTGTCGAAAGATCAGCCAATGGGCGAAAGAACATGGTATACTCATGCACCTGGATGGTGCTAGGTTATGGGAGGCATGTGCTGCTGGTGCAGGCGGCCTAGAAGAATACTGCGCTTGCTTCGATAGCGTCTCTCTGTGTTTTAGCAAAGGACTAGGGGCGCCGATTGGAAGCATGATCATCGGCAAATCGAGTTTTATAAAACGCGCCCGCTGGATTCGCAAGAGTATTGGTGGTGGCACCCGTCAAGCAGGTGTCGTAGCAGCGCCCGCGAGGGTCGCACTTGAAGAGACGTTCCTCGGAGGAAAGCTAGCGGCTAGTCATGAGAATGCTAGACGTATTGGCAAACTCTGGGAGTTTCTTGGGGGCAAGCTGGCCTTGCCCGTTGAAACAAATATGGTGTGGTTCAATTTGGGAGAGGCAGGCATCAAAGTCAAGGATTTTGTCACGGCCGCTGAAAAGTTAGGTTTAAGAGTGCTGGGCGGGAGATTGGTAGTCCACTACCAGATCGGTGGTGAAGCGATTGAGAAGCTTGATGTTCTAATGAGAGAACTCCTTGGTGGAAAGGGAGTCGATGGAATCAATGGGACGGTAGATGGTGATCCAATGCAAACACAAGTCACAGTTGAGTAGATATTGCGGGAACGCGATGCAAAATCATCGTATGCCTGCGGTCATCTCAATTAAATCATCTCAGGTAAGTCTAACGGCGAGATTTGCTCAGTTGTCGAAGCCGGTTTTTGCACAGCTGCATCCAGCCTCACTGCTTCTGGCATACTTTGGTTTGACGTCAGCTTCAGAAGATAGCCTAGGAAGAAATTCACACACTTCATAGTCTCCATTTCCTGTAGGCGTGTAGTGATCTTTGGTAAGGTACCAACGTCTGTACCTTCTCCCAACTGATTCGCCGTCTTACCTCTGAGCCATGACAACGTGGATGACGCCTGTACGAATCAGGGTTGGCGGCACTGCAAGACTTCAGCTACTTCTCTGCAACTCGCACTTCATCCATAGCGTCTCAAAATCGCAGAGATGGATTCATATGCAAATCGATCTCATCTTTCCCAGGTCGCAGGTCTGAGGCTGAGTCCTCTGAAGGTCTTGGAGTCCCGAGTATCACCATACGGTCTGCCGCCAGCTATGCTGTAATGAGGTTATCGTCCTCGCATGTTGGAGAACATTCATGGTTTAGTATCATCTTCCCAAGTTAATGTTGTAGACCACTGATTGCCCCGTCGTCAGGAGAAAAGAGTCGCTAAGCACAGCATTCCACACATAGCGGGTAAGCAGTTTTTTCCGCTCTCTACGCGGCCAGAAAATACTTCTTTTACCTGAAAGACGAAATGAAGAGTGGGTTTTACTCTGCAATATCTAAATTCGGTAACTGGTTAGTGCCGAAAGACCATCACAATTAGAGTCTCGCACGATGTATAAAATGGACTCGTCACTATTGGCTTCTCCTTGCTTTATACTCTTGTACAACAATTGCTTGGCGTCTTCCTCTCATCTCCTCTGAAGACATTTAATGCAATTTCCTTCGTTTCTAGGCTTCAGATGTATTGGATTGATATCATTATCGCCCTGGGTCTCGTTCCCTTGGCTTTCGCCACTCCTAGGAGGCTTTACATCCGTTCTGATGAAACAGTTATCTCCTCTGATCTGACATCTGTGCCGGCTAATTCAAGCACTGGTCCTGTGAACAACATCGTTCAAACAAGCCCCTTGAGTTCGGATGATACTTTCCAGTTCCAACTTCTTCTCATGAACGGATTGGGTACCTACCATGGAGCTGATACGAACGAAATACTCAAAACGGCCATGTATATTGAACCTGGAAATCTCGAGAGCTTCAGTAACGCCTTCAAAGCTCTTGCCGACAAGACTAAAGCTGATGCGGATGCTTCGCTCATCAACTCCAACGCAATCAATAGCCGTGACAAGTATTTCGCCTGCGCAAGCTACTATCGCACCGCAGACTTCTACCTCCACGCCAACTGGTCCGATCCTCGAATCAACGAGTACTGGGCGCTGCAGACAGAATGTTTCGATAAGGCCATCGCCGCCCTTCCAGTCCCAGGCCAACGTCTCACCCTCCCCGCCCAGGGCTTCAACGTCGAAGCCATCTTCTACGCCCCAGCACCCCCCAACCCTACCGTCAAGCGACCCACTCTCATCATGGGCAACGGCTACGACGCCGCAAAAGAAGAACTCATGCACTTCTTCGTCTTCCCCGCCCTCGCCCGCGGCTGGAACGTCATCACCTACGAAGGGCCTGGCCAATCTACCGTCTGACGCAACCAGAACCTCGGCTTCATCCCAGATTGAGAGCGCACTCTACACCCCGTCGTCGACTACCTCTACTCCGCCGCACGTCTCGACGTCGACCGCAATCGCCTCGCGCTGCTGAGGAATTCGTTTGGTGGATACCTCGCCGCGAGGGCTGCTGCATTCGAGCCCCGTATTCGCGCTTTGCTTCTCGACGGCGGCATCTACGACGCACACGCCGCTTTTGTCGGCCAGCTGTCTCCCAGCCTCCAATCGCTCTATCGATCAGGCCGGAAGGAGCAGCTCGACTCCGTGCTCGCGGCGCAACTCCGGAATCCACAGGTGCCGAGCGGGCTGCGGTGGGGCGCGGAGCAAGGGCAGTGGGCGTTCAAGATCGAGTCGACGTACGATTTCTTGGAGGCAGTGCGTGCGTACAGCATCGCGAAGCTGACGGAGCGGATTCAGATACCGACATGGATTGCGGCGCCGGCGAACGATCAGTTTTATACCGGGCAGCCGGAGCTGGTGAAGGCGGCGTTGGAGGAGAAGGCGACGTTGCGAAGGTTCGAGGGGGCGGCAGGGTATCATACGCAGGTTGGGGCAACGGAGACGGCGAATCGGATTATATTTGAGTGGTTGGATGGAGTTTTTGGGATTAGTTCGCAGAACTTAGGAGGGTAAGGATTTATTTGATACCATGCGGGGACAGTGAATGTATAGTTCAAGCTTATCGATATCTGTACAGTAATAACTTCTTATACTTCTATCTGCTCAGCGCTCAGTTCTCGCGTGCACAAATCTATGCTATCTATGAATGCATGTATCCAGGTGTTTTGCACGACTCCTTGCCCTCCAACAATAACGTATTAATTTCTCACAGCCTTGAATGCAACAAATAACCCACCTACTTCTCTCATGCCAGTCCGAACAATAAGCGCCTTAAAGTTAATAAGAAAAGTACAATGCGCCGTAGAAATGCTACTCTTACCCCCAATGCCCGCCTGCAAATGCCAAGATCTGTGCATGCTCGTAGCTATACCACAAAGGAAAGGGCGTCTACTAAGAATCGCAAACCCCCAGAAACCCAATGCTAAAGCCAGTACTGTGAGATAAATGGTATCACATAGCAATCTCAAAGGAAGGGGAAAAAAATGCAAGGAAAAATACAACTCCTCCCCCTCTCACTCTCTCACCCATACATCATCATCCACAACCCCAAAAGCAACGTCCCCACCGCCACCCACCTCAACAAATCCTCATCCCTCCCTCTCCTCAACCCCACCGCCCCACTCTTCGACGGCGCCCCTGAGCCCGTCACGCTCGCCGTCGCCGCCGCCGCCGCCGTCGTCGCAATGGTCAAACTCGCCGAACTACTCGCAGCACTCGCGCTGGACGTCTCGCCATCGCTACCATTCGCATGCTGCACAGCATTACTGCCCAGCAGGGCGCCGAACGTCGCGATAACCGCCTCGGAGTCGCGCACCGGGATGGCCGCAACCCCATCCGGCCCGACAGTGAGCGACTGCAGCTTGCCGTCGCCGACAGAGACGGGTTTCCCGCCGGAGGAGCTGTCTTCGAAGGAGAGCCCGTTGAAGGTGGTGTTGTGCATGCTGTCGGCGCCCGGGGCGGTGAGGTACGAGAGGTGCAGGGTTTGGCCGGCGAGGGAGGAGGGCAGGTGGACGGAGACGGTGAGGGTGTTTTTCGGGGTCTGCGACGCGTTGGACTGCAGCGCGTTGATTAGGATGAGCGACATCAGCCCGTTTTCGGCGTACGCGGCGTAGCTGCGGAGGGAGCCGGTGGAGTACGCCGGGGGGAGCGAGGAGGCGTTCAGCGCAGCGATTTGGAGGGTGCTGTTCGCGGCGCCGATGAGCTGGTCCATGGCGACGTAGGAGTAGTAGGAGGGGCGCACGACGGCGGACGGCGGGTTCGATTGTTCGGAGGTGGGTTGCCAGGCGTTGGCGTAGGAGCCGTCGACCATGTGCATGCCAACGGAGGTGATGTTGAGGCTGGCGGCGTAGAGGAAGAAGTTGAGCTGCCAGAGGGCAGCGCCGAAGACATCGCTGATGCCGGTGATTCCTGTAGGGCCAATGCTTGCCATCTCTCGCAGGTTGTATGGCAGGTTGTACTTGGCCGAGGAGGCGATCTCTTGTTGCCAATACGCAAATTGAGACACGGTGTGGTCGAGATCCATGAGGTAGTTTACATCGATTGGGAGCGTAGAGACGTCAACAAAATAGAAATAGTCGTGTTGATTCCAGCCCGAAACGTAAGAATCGTCGGACCCATTCGCTTTGTTCAAGATGCCGTCCTGTACAAGGTCGGCAATGGTGAATGTGGTTCCAATGGTCGATGCTGTTGCTGGGGGTTCGAAAAAATTGCTAGAAATATTGCGCGATTTAAGGACCTGCTCATAGATGGCTGAAGTACGGTCTTGCCACTCTTGAACATACTCCTGACCGCCCCATTGGCCCGTACGAAAGCCGTTTTGAAGATAGAGATCTGGCTCATTTCCAATTTCGAAGGAGAAAACTTTGACGTTCTTTAGATTGTCTAGTGCAGCAGAAGCTTCCGTTACGATATTTGAAATGTAGTCGGAGCCTTCGTATGCCAGATTCAGGCCATAGGTGATGGGTGTACCAGTGGGCATTCTGTCAATTGCTTCGAAGTACCTGGCGTCGCAGCATCAGTATTGTTCCACTACAGGGCTCCACTATTGAGTCTTGGAGTCTGTTTCTTTGTCTTGACTTACTTTGGTCCAAATGTCAAGGAATTTGAGGCAATGGCTCCCTGACCATTTGCGTTCTTGTCCGCCTGTATCCAGAACTCGTTATATGAGCCATCAAACATCATATAGTCGCCTGTATTGCCCCCAACTCTTATATGCGGCGGAGACCCGCTGTAGTCGGCAAGGTTTTGCAGGAATTGCATTGAGACATCGTTGGCAAAGTCGCCACCGGTGAAGGAGAAGAGGTTGCTGGGTTCGATACCAAAACCGGCGAAACCTGGGTCGACCTTCTGGGAAAGACCTGAAGCTTGAGATCCACTGGCAGCGGCAGTGACAGAAGCGGCTTGCTGAGTAGTTGACTGGGAAGAGGCATATGCGGCAAAAGTGGATATTAGCAGGAGGGAAGCCATGGAAACGTTAGAATAGCAAGAGGAAAACCTCGGCGGGGTAAAGAATGATTAAAAGCCTGCAGAGCAAACAATCGAGACACCTCCCAGTTTGTTCTGAAGTGGCGACAGGCGCAAGGTGATTAAAAAAAAACGAAAGTTGACAGGAGCGAACGGAGGTGAGATGGGAGCAGGAAGGAGCGCCAGCCGGACGTCAACCAAGGAAAATAAGCACTCGACCTTGGAAGCTCGCTCCGCCAGGAATGGAGCTTACGGGGAGGTGGAGACACATGGCCTTTCTCCGCCGCACACCTGTGCTTGATTTGTTCGCTGGCTGGGTCTGGCGGGATTGACAGGGAGTTACTACGGTTTGGTGACCAGGCGCTGTCGTAGTAGTTCAAGATGTGCCGCTTGCTCAGCCACTTCCAAGATCCTTCGACAGTACCATCACTATCACTACTCGTGGCGCATTCGAACCCACATCGCGCCTGTTTAGATTCTCGCCGGATCGAGATATACCAAGGGCTACACTATTGAGATCATCTACCTATCACAGCACTATAGCAATCAATGTGGATCGCCTCCCTGATTCTCATCTTCCTCGGCGACAAAGGAACAAACACCTGTGACCAAACAGACAAGGTTACTTTTTCTACTTCCAAACATGTGGAGAACTTCATCTTGGTAGACAAGGGGGATTGATTGCGATTACTGGAGAGCGCCCCAATGAGCTTCTGCTGTGCCCACAGCTCAAGCGATAGGAGTTGAGCTATTCTCGGACCAGCGTTTTGACACAGGTTCAGTTTCGAATGCGCTCCGGATTTGCCGTGCCGGAAATGACGACAGGCGGGACTGCAGACGTCACTTGACCATCCTAGTGATCCGTTCCTGCCATTCCTGCCATTCCTGGTCGGGGCGAACGGGATTGCATCAAATTGGAACATGGTCTTTGTGCGAATTCCCATCAGGTAAAATTTCCTTGTCGCGCTAGTCCTAACGCAGAACATCCCAGCCACCTGCGCAAGTTCGTGAACAACGGAATTGCCCCTGTGCCTCTTCATGAGCTCCCTACCTTTTCCCCGCTTGCAGTAACAATCATTATCAGGCTCTCTGTATGCTCAACTAATTCCAAAATGACCGCTTCGGCGACTCATTGATGTCATCACTGACATCTCTCCGAAAGTGCGATGATGAGGGACTGACGCGTCAATACGCGAAATAATGGAGATCTACGACACATGCATAAGGGCCGGATAAGCCTGTTTGATCTGCCGTTCGGCTACGCTATCCGAAACGGATTTGGCTGGCCTACCACGCCGGCACAGTGCCAACTTTTCTCCTTAGCATGAAAACTACAGGTCACACTGTCCTTGTTCTGCGCGAATACTGATGCAAGTGCTCTCTTTCGCTGATGAGTGTGTATATCATTCGTTTACGGTCTCTATAGCCAAGGCGCGATATCCAACTTTGGACTTGTCAGCATAATGGCGGTGAAGACCGTCGAAACAAGCTTTCAATCGGACATTCGCTTCGTTGGATTTCGATAAGAGCAAGCAATCAGATGTGCAGCCAACGCCACTGGGAATTTTACTGGCAGGTCCGATATTCTGTCCACTCTGGTGCACCTGTGCTCTTGCATGCAAAGTAGGGTTAAAGTCTTTGTTGGTAATGTCTCGTAAGTACGGAGTAAGGTAACCTGTTTGGAGAATAACAGGTTGGTGATTCATCTGACAATACACTCCCTCTGCTCTTGGTGTTCGGCGCAAGCAAAATGCGTCTTGCTACTAAAGACGCGATCAGGAGTCAGGCGCTATCTCATTGTTCAAGTCAAATATGAAAATTGCAGTCATTCAGAGTTCAAATCCATGCTGCAAACAGTGCAGCAGCTACCGTGATGCACAGTAAGCCAGACCCGGTACAGGATTGCTGATCCGTAAGTGGATTTGATGTTAAGCGATATTCACGAAGGTCTCGAAGCACTGTGGAGTACATTGAGTGTAACCTTCCCAACATCGACTCCAATCTCTTCAGATCAGCTCATTTTCAGAGAACCCGCTTGCTCACCTAGTCAAAAGCACTAAGCTACCTATCGTCAATGCGAGGAAAAATACGCCAATCCTAACAACGGCCAGCGTAATACGGAATTTCACGGTGGAGACTATTCTTCTATTTCTCTCAAGCCCTGTAGGTAGAGGAATTCTTCCCAATTTTCCGGCATGCAGACGCATTAGCACAGCGTGGTATTTGGGCTAGAACTGCCCCCTCAAACAACGACCTGAACGTTACAGTTCGGTGTCCATCCCAGGAACACCCGATACAAACTCGACGATCTATCGCTTGGAGCTGTTGGCTATGTCGTACTGACTGTTCCTCGACCAGTAGCTTTTTATTCACCAACATAATGAGGCCAACTCCTCAGACTTTGTGCGACCGCTGCGCACTGCAATATTTGCCCAGCCTAAGCAGCAATGGCAGTCAGGTCATCATGAGCTTTAGATTCTCTCTTCCGGACGTGTTCTCTCAACCATGAAGGACAGCCGACAATCCCCTCCCACCCTTGACAGAGCCATCATGTACCACTCTCAAGAGCCACATGGACCTGAAGACGTTGGTACTACAACGGGATGCGCGTACTGATCTTCCCTCGAACAGTAGGTGTGTGTACACTAGAGATGGCGGTTCAACGGAAAGAGTGGTTTTGGAAGCAAGCCAGGTGTTCCGGGTGCAGTGGTGAAGAGGGACGTGGCTAAGGAGCGCGAGCAGGTGGTGAAATCGTACTATGAGGAAGCTGCAGACAAGCGTGGTACAAGTGTTGTCTCGTAGGGACAGGGGAAGGGCTTGAAGGGAGCGACAAGAGAGGGATCTGAAGTGGAAATGCCGGTTATGGTGGATGTGCTTGTGGAAAATGGGGAAGGCAGAAAGTGGTGAGTGGTCCCGCGTCCTTCTGTACACTGCCGTCCTCGACCGTCAAGGTTCTATTCTGGACCAAGGACAACTCTACTGATGCAGGTGAATAAAGAGTTGAATAGCAAGCTTGTGCGAGGAAACAGAGTGGAGAAGATACAGAATAGGAGCTGTCAAAGTTTCCTGCTACTCATTACCACGCGGAGACAGAAGGTGCCTGAGTCAACCTCTTCAAGCATCAGCTGCGTCAGCTATAGATTAGAGAACAGGGATTACTGGCGGTGTCTGGCATGCTTTGAGTCAATTGCCGCAAGATCCGCGCCATCCGGACGCACTTTGAATGCAGATTCTCAGCTCATGCAAATACTATCAGAAAAAATGTTGTATGTGGGAGAGGTTGGACTGGATAGCTGAGCGGCCAATGGAATGTTCCGGATCATTTCCGTTTCGACTGCACCGGCCCAACTCCGAGACTTTGGACCAGGATTTCTGTTACACTACAATCAGGTCTGCTTCAAATATGACGCGACGATTTACGGCCATTACACCCACTCAGCAAAGCCCTATAATCAATTACCAACACAGTAAACACAAGATGCGAGCTGTATTCACTGCAGTATGCGCAGGGGGATTCGGAAAACCTCTGGCCACAAAATTTCGTGCCGCACATGATGGTGACCAATGGCCTGACAGTGCATGGAGTTCCTTGTTGGTGGCGCATTTCCTGACACGAGACTCGAGGAAACAACTCTTTAACATCCCCTAGACCTTCTGTTAAAGGTCAAACCTTCGCGGTTCGGCTCTCACCAAGGTGGCTTATTGCTTTTGTTTAGGCACCTAGGCTTCAATGATTTGCCTTCCCCACATGAGTTACACGTGGCAACGGCAATATATGCATATCATCCGAAACAAAGTTGGCAGGGCTGATTCGCCATTATAGCCCAATTTGGTGCATAGGGTTGCCTTCAATTCAGCTGTGTTCATCTCAGCCATGCTCAAGGCTATGAAATGCATTTGTCTCGAACTCGTCGAGACGACAGGTTTGGCTCTGCTCTACTGCTTCTTGTTGAGAAATGTCTTGTTTTCAAGTACGACTTCTCCTTTCTTGCAGCATCGGATCTCGTAAACAAAACAAGACTTCATTCAGGAGGGATCTCTCACTATCATGCTCATCTCCCAAGCAAACAAGCAGTCCCTATGCAGATGACCACTCTCACGAAACCTGCCCACCAAACTACGATTTGATGGATCTTCCGAAGCCTCCAATACCTCGTACGAATACATCCACTGTGCCCTCATCTCTCTCCTCTCACACCCTTGCATACTCTCCTATCGATCGACCAGGCCAGATAAACAGCCTCCTCAATAAGACCGTCCTCGTTACAGGCATCGAAAGCGCTCTCAGTCACGCAACCGCACTTTCCTTCGCCCACGCTGGGGCCCGCGTTATCTGCGTCTCTCACCACTCGGCCTCCCTCGATGCGCTCATCTCAGAAATCACAGCTACGCATCCCTCCGCTCCCTCTCCGGTCGCTATCACTACCGACGTCTCCCAGCCTGAGTGTGCCACCTCCATCTTTTCCACGATTCATGACAAACTTCGTGTCGATGATGTACACATCGACGTCCTCGTGTTGAATACCGACTTCAAGACGTTGCGATCTTCTACTCCGCTCCCTTCTGACGGGAGTGAGTCCGGGGAGGCGCTGCAGACCAACTGGTGGCGCGTACTTGAGTTGAAGCTCCGTAGCTTTGTCGCCTTTGTTCATGCCGTGCTCCCTGGAATGCGTGCACAGGCGGACGGAGTGGTGGTCTCACTTGTCGGCGCGTCGGAGGCCAGAAATGCTCGGTTTGTGAGTGCGGATGCAGTGGCTGAGGCTGCGATTTTCAGGTTCTGTCATGAGCTGGGATCCGAGTTGGAAGGGAGCGGAGTGAGGTGTTTTGCGATGAACTCCAGCCACATGGAGACAGGTGTAGTGGATAGCGATGACACTGACAGGTTCGAGATGGCGAAGAGGGGCGTGAGGACGAGGAAATTGGAGAGACCTGAATTGATGGCCGATGAGATCGTGAAACTATGTACAGAAGACAGAGGGAGGGAGTTGAATGATCGATGCCTAGATTGTGGACAGGATTTGAAGGATGTAATACGAGAGGCTGACCAGGGGCCAAGAGTTAGATCGTGAGGATGAGGTTGGATATTTCAAAGATTGGACAACTGTGAGCAGCATTACCACCCTTGGAGAAGTTTGGAGGACGTGATGATTTTACGCCATGAGTTACGAAAGCTTTCTCAAAGTCGTGAGTTCGGAGCATCCTCAAGCAAGATTGTTTCCATCTTTTCTTCCCACTTCCTTACCAACGCCTCGTCATATGCATTTCCGTCATAGCTCACGGCAAACGAGACCCGATCATGCCCCAGCGTCGAGCCTCCCACCAAAAATTCCCGTTCACGAACTCTTATTCCCATATCGACATCCATCCACGCCGCTTCGAATTCACTTTGCTCCTCACCATTACCACCAACTACCCCATCCTTCCTTTTCCCTTCCTCCTCTACTTTCGCATCCATCGGCCCCCTCATCAACGCCTCCACAGCCCCAACCCAACTAACCCCACACGTCGCCCCAGTCGGATTCCCCCTCGCCGGATACCCCCCCTGCACCACCCATCCCATACGCTCCTCCTCCCCCAACAACATCTCACTCCGCTCCGCCGTCATCAAATACAAATCCTGCAGCAGTTCCCTCGCTCCCGCCGCCGCCCTCGCCCCGTCCTTACTCCTCCTCACCTCCCTCCTCTGATAACGCCTCAACTGCGCCTGCGCCCTCCTCGCCAGCACGCGCATCCTCAGCCCCACCGGCGCCTCCAGCGGCAAAAACGGCAACACCAACCCCGACGAAAAGCCCAGCATCAGACTGTCGGCGGGCGCTGCTGACGCCGACGACAGAAACGCGCGCGGGTTCAGCGGGAACGACGCGATGAAGCTGGGGCGTGCTTCTTCGTCGTCGCAGCGCGGATGCAGCGACGCGTGCAGCGTCTGCATGACGAGCCCGACGAGGGCGAAGGCGGTGGCGCCGAGGGAGACGCCGGCGGAGAGCGCGATGGCGTGGAAGCGGCGCGATGCTGCTGGGGAGAGCACGGCGTGCGCGCGGTGCGTGTTCAGTGGTGGGGTGGGGTGGTAGTTCAGGATCGAGGGGTAGCTGGGGGGCATGGGACGGGCGTGGCCGGGGGGTAGGGGGTGGGTTCGTGTGAGCGGGTTGGGGAAGGCGGGGGGGAGGGGTCGGCGGATGTGTCGGAGGATGCGCAGGAGGAGCCAGGACCAGCGTTGGTGGGCGGGCGTGCCGGGGATGGGGGGGTAGAGATCTTCTTGTGCTGGGGGGAGGGGTGGGAGAGAGGTTTTTGGTGGGTTCGGGGAGGAGAGGCTGGAGAGAGTGGTGAGGAGGGTGAGGAGGGTGGATTGAGATTGGTTAAGGAGGTGGTTGAAATGTGGGAGCCAGTTGTACATGGTGAGGCCGTCAGTGATCTGGTGGGCGAAGATGAATACGAGCGGGAGCTGGAATGTGCCATCGGAAAGTTTGATGAGGGGGAGTACGAAAAGTTTTGAGAGCGATTTTGACGGATCGATGGCTCGGCCTGTGTTCTCGACATGCTTTAGGAAGTCCGCTGGATCCACTTGCGCGTGGAAGTCCTCTACGAAGGTAAGTGTGGCAGAGGAGTCCTCGAGGTTCTCTTTAGAACTTTTACCCAGAGGTCTGATGACAAAATATCTTTGGTGGCCTTCTTTTCCCGTTTCATCAATGATGGGTCCAGATGGAAGTTTGTCGGCAATTGCTCTTGTCAATGGATGATGAGCGCGGAAGTTTGCCCAAGCCAATCGTATTCTTTTTCGCAATTGCTCTCGAGTCTCTCGGCCTTTTATCTTGAGCTTGAGTACGCCATGGACATCAGCTCGTCCCTCGAATCTTCTGCCATCACAATCGAACATCGTTTCCACGAGACCGAGAGGCCTGCCGGACAGGCTATCGCCATTTCGGCCATAGGTTTTCCATTCATGATAGCCAGAATGATATCTCTCAAGCCAATGGCTTCCGTTTTCAGTATGCATAGCTCAGGAATGAACAAACGAGAGATTTAGCAACGGCTTGGTCAATGCGTAATCATATTGATAGAACCCATAATAAGTCTGGAAAGAAACATATTCAAGACGAGAAAATCCTTCTTCTAAATGACTGGGTTCCCATGACGCACTTTGCGCATCTTGTCATTCACTAGCCAGGGATCTCCACCTACCGGTACCTCGGTGAATAGTTACTTATGGGATTCATGAAGTACTTAAATATCTAAATTAATACAAGAACTTATACGGAGTAGCGCCCATGGAGATTAGGTTTGGCATTCATTTGTTCCAACAGGTGTGGTTTGGAGTCAGCCCCGGCAAGACAGTGGATGCCTTAAGAACCCGACACCTCTTACGCACTGTCCTTGTCAAAATAGCTCGCGAAACCCTGTCCGAATCAATTTGAGCATTTAATTGGTTGTTTGAAAACATTTGAAGACATCACGCAGGAAAACAAGAATGTCCATAGAACAACTCAATCATCGAAATAGATAGCGTCGGGCTTGTGCACACAAATCTTGCCCGAGGAGCTGCTCTTCAGAACAATCCTTGGATCGTCTTTCTTGGCCTTGACCTGCTTACCATCCACCTCTTTCTGATCATATAAGACTTCAACTACCTCACCATCCACGTATCCCGGCAATGACTTCCAGACAACCTTCTGGCCCTTTCCAGGGAGCCTGTCTTTGGATCCAGCCGGTGCAGGTGCGTCTGCCGGATCATGCTTCGACCCCACGGTCCCATTCTGTTTACCCTTGCCCGAGTTGTCTTTTTGCTTTTTATTAGAACCCCCACTCTGCTTTCCTCTTCCACGCTTCTGACCCCGAGGTTCCTTTTCGCCTTCGTCAGCCACCTCGGCGTCATCCTCATCCTCATCATCCTCCCCTTGGACTTCTTCCTCGTCAACATCTTCGTCATCATCGTCATCAACCTCATCTTCATTGAACTCCCCGTCTTGCGCTTCGTCATAATCGTAGCCCTCCTCTTCAGCGGCTTCAGCGTCGTCATCGGCTTCATCTTCTTGCTCATCGTTGTCGGCAGCTTGGCCTTTCTTACTTTTGGCTCCGCCAGATTGCTTCTGCTTGCGGCCCTCAAAGTTCTCCGACTCCTCCTTGTTCGCATTCTCACGGGCATTCTTTGCTTTTTGCGTATTACTCACAAACTGCTTGCCCTCTTTGCTTTCTTCCTGTTTCTTGTCGTCTGTAGCCTGCTTCTCCTCCTCGGACCTGGGAAAGTGCTATTAGCATCTATAGGATCAAGCTTGGAGGAGTTACACAACGAACATTTGCTCCCAGGCCTTCTTGGGAAGATATCGCTTCTCGGTCCCATCCTCCTTCTTCGCGTTGCCGCTGCCCTCTTTCGTCTGCCATTCCTCCTCTCCCCATTTAGACAAGTTTTTCTGTGACTCGTCCTGACCTTGATCTTTGTCGGTGGTGTATCCACCGCCGCGCTTCTTGTATTCTGAAGCCATCATTTGCGCCTAATTGGGTGATTAGAGTCAAACGCGTGCTGCATGCGATCTCGCGTAGAGCATACCTTTCTTGCCGACCATTGGCCTGGCGCTCCGCCTTTGTCGGACTCATGGATCTCTTCTTTCACTTCATCGCGCAATTTGGGGTCAGTGTATTTGTCTTTGGGTGGCATTTTGGTGACGAGATGATTAAAGTTGAAATGCTTCACGAAGGCTGTAGAGAGGGTCTATTCAATCACAGGATCGATTGTTGCAGTAAGGAGTTCAGCAGATGGATCAATGCAATGGAAGTGAAAATGAGAATTGGGATTGAAGAACTTGAGCCTCATGCCCCTACTTAAACCCTCTCTCCCAGCCTTGCACGCAGCCTAGCGGCAATCTTAAAGGAGGCTCGCCTATGAGCCATTCCATCATTGACTTCACCATCGTGGTTAGCACAGATAACAGGCCGGACGTGACATCAGTCAAGCCAAAGGACAAGGATTCCGCAGATCGGGATGGTAAGCTTGCCCCCTGGTTGCCGTGGCGCCCTGGATCTGGGGAAAGCTGTCGGAACCTAGACTGCTTCCGGCTTGATGCGATCGCGCAAAGTCGATTCGACTTTCCGATGCTGCGGTTCCTTGCATGATCGCATTTCAAACCAGAGGGGAGGTAGAGCGTCTAAGAGTTACTCCTTTTCCCTTCTTTTCATCATATGTAGATAAAGCAAAAGTATGATCGGACCACAGTTTTTAACAGTTTATAGAGCAGAATCGATAGCGGCGACTCAATCCTGGCCGGGGACGGTGTACTGATTCTCGATAAACTCCAGATGCGAATCCCTTTACATAGTATCAAAACTATCATTTACTGATCTTCGCCTGCAGCAAAAGCAGGAATACTAGTATTGCGATAAGATAGGCAAGGCAATGCCAGATTGTATAAAAAACTTAGTCCACAATCTGAGAGTTGTAATCTTGCCCTTAGTATGCCAATTCGAATTTACTATACCGCTTTACTAAGAGGCAAACGGAAGACACCTATGAAACGGTGAACGGTGACAATGAGGATCAATATATTGTGATAACATCTATACGTTCCTCAGTAAAGGTAGTAGGAATCCAAAAAGGAAGCACAGTAAATTGCTTGTTTCCCAGCTTTCGTAGCAATAATTTTCCCACTTTCAATTGGATCATTTGTTGTACTATAAGCGTTCATAGCTAATTTTCGGAGCGGCAACAAATAAAGAGCCAAAATTTCTGCAATAGTGGTTAAGCACCATTTCTATTCTTGTGCGTGGCAATTACGTCCCTGTGAAAAATTTGGTTCCTCGGCCCATCGCGAAACCAATCTTAGAAAACTCAATCGTGCATTCCACTCTAGGCTTTCGGTCAAGCATAGTGCTCCTAATCAGTTTGCTCCTCAGTCGTGCGCATCATCACAGAATTGGGAGGATATGATGGAAAAAGACAAAAAAAAATATTGCATCAGCCGTGAATCGAACACGGGGCCCGTCGATGGCAACGACGGCTATGCGCTGATTAGTCCACGTACTTCCTTCACTCATTTGGGCTAGCTTACATTTTACCACTAAACCACTGATGCTCATGGTTTAGTGGTAAAATTAAATCTTAACAATATATCATTTTGGAATCGTATTTTACCATCCAACATTTTTTGTATATTCGTCTTCTGCAATTGCTTGGAGTCGCGTAGAGTCTACGGGAGCATGTATGTGGATGGATATCACTCGACAAGTTCTCTCTTTTGCGCTTGTACTTCTGCGCTTTGGCGAGGTTAGAGTAAAGGGTTGAAGTTGACCAACCGCAACCTTAGAGATCCATCTTTCCCACCTTGCCCAACTGTACCTGAGAAAGCTTGCGACAATGAACCTGAATAGTCTGGATGCTCAATCCAACGCACACCCACTGTCCACCGACACCATAATGCCGAAATCAGAAGTTTTCATTATAGTACCGCAGACTTGAGACGGAGAGAGATTTATAACTAACGGGCAGTGCTAGTTGTCGACCCTGAAGCCTACCTTTCGTCCTCTTCTTCATTGGGTAAAATTTCTAGGTTCTATTGGCTCGTCCGTGGTAGAGTAAATTCTTGCCCGAATTGGTATAGACCACCTCAGAGGCTTCATCTCCTTTATTTCGAGGTCATTGAATAGTTAGCTGTAGCTATCTAGAACAACAGAGTTTTTCGCCCTGATGTAGCTGCCGCTGCAATTCGATACTAGTGATCTGAAGGTGAGCATCACATTTACACTCCCACGAGCAGGTCAGTGTGTTTTTATTATCGTGAACCGTAGACAATCGTTTACCCAAGTTTACTTGTGCAACGCCCGCAACAAAATCAGAGGATCAGCTCATCATCAAGACCGAACGCTCAGGTGCCTGGGTTTGAAATTTCTAGCGAGTCGGATTTGCCTGAATCTCCAGCAGAAAATTCGTGAGTTGGGTCGAAGAGACCGCTAATTGGCGTATAGTAACCCCCAAGCATTGGTAAATTATTTCTCCTAAATGCAGGCTTGAATTTTCGCGTTGTGTTTGTCCTGGGGGAAACGAGGGACATGGGCACGTGACTATCCTAGGGCAATTGCTTCACTTTCACCACTCTGTATCTAGGTACATAACTTCCTCTAAACCTCAGATGATATGAACACTTCGTGACCATACTTTTGTCTCGCTTCGTGCCCGTCAACATTTCAAGCCCGTCAACAGAGTTACGACTACTTGGTCAACTGTGTTTCAACAGCTGTAGGTGAATGGCCCATGACGTGCACATCACAGATCTATCTATTGTCCTGTGAGGCAGGGGTCGGAAGAACTGATGAATAACAACCTTAATGGATAACAATGAATAGAACAATACAGCACCTGAATACGCATTTTGAGGTATCAACAATATCAGATTTTCTAACTCTAATATTCATGAACTAGAATGCGTGTTTAGGTGTTGTATTGTTCTATTCATTGTTATTCAGTCCAATGATACTGCTGGTACAGAGTTAAGACCAGGCGAACGCGGAAAAGTCAGAGGCAATCTTCTATACTGCAACTACAGCGTCCAGAACAATATCTCTTTGTCTGTATTTGTACTCCTAAATATACTGCAAGCGGCCACAAACTCTTGTGCTGGATGATCCGCTTTGTTTACACTCCCTTGACTTTCCTTCTATCATAAACTACCCAATAGATTTCGTTTGCTACTTTCTCAACAATCTCTTCCAGCTTGGATCTCTCTGTTTACCTTCAAGAAAATCCTACAGCCTCTCCATTCCCATCCTGGATAAAGGCTCCATCGGCCTTCCCGTCATTACCCTGAAATTCAATCAATTCCTCAAAAGCGACACCTCTGAAATCGGACGCACGCGTCGACGGATTTCAGAGTCCAGCTCCTGCGCCATCATCTTCGCCCACCAACACGACAACGACACCTCGACAGCGCCGTTAAGGAGAGAAGAAAGGCTGAGACATCATGCCGTACACAACGAGGAGCAATCGGGTGGTGAGGCCGCCGGCGCGGCTCATTGACGAGCTGTCAGCCTCCGCAGCTGCGCCGCGGACGACTTCTAGGAGGAATACTGCAACAAGACAGAACCGCGCTACCCGTCCGGCTGAGAGGACGAGTAGATCTGCGCGCTCAACGGCGACAAGATCGGCGAGGACACCAGCCAGGACGCAAGCTAGGGCGCCAGCCAGAACGCAAGCCAGGGCGCCAGCCAAGAGAGCAACGAAGACGGCGGGGTCGAGGCCAGCCAAAGTTCAGGAGACGAAAAGCGCAAGAACGGGAGGAAGGAAAGGAACTCGCCAGAAAAAGAGCGGGACTGGTGAGTGTGGCTATCTTTCATCAAGTGACCAAGTGACTTTTCAGGTGATTAACTCTCTTCAGGTACATCCGGCGGTGACCAGAGCATTTTTGAAGGGGAGGGGAGGGCGAGAAGAAGTAGGTTGATCCATTGGAATGATGTTGTCTATGAGTGCTAGTGCTGACTGCAATATTCACGTACAGGTCCGGCACCGTCACCATAATGATGAGACATGCGAATAAAGTGTCCGCTCGCTGGCGAGGGAACATTGCTGGGGGTTGCCCGGACACTATGGTCCTAGTACTGCAGAATCGGTCTCAAGCGTCGGTACCGGTTTAAAGACAAGAAACGGCAGGAAATTCAGTAAAGTCCCACTCAAAGATATAAAAGGGTATCATTTTTCCGATCCGTAGTACTTATAAAGTCAGTTCAATTTCAAGCCGCAAAAGTCCCACTTGCGTCTGCAGGCCTCCGCGAGAGGCTAGCGGTGTAATGGAGGAGGACCTCAGTCCTTCAGCATTCGCTGTAACAATTTCGTGACGGTTTCCCCAAGTCATCAGTCAGGCTTTGACTTGTAGGAACTATCGGGCTGATTTCTTAGAGTACCCGCCCTCTCAAATGCCTTCGCAATCATCTCGCGCCCACAGCTTGACCGTACGATCATAGCCACTGCTCAGAACCCATCGAGCATCATCCGTGACATCGGTGGAGAAGACGTTGCCTGAATGGCCACCAAGAGACTTGCATAGCGCCCAATCATCCGCCGAGAATATATTGATTTTCTTGTCCAACCCACTTGAAATGAAGAAGGTGCCTGACTTCTTGGGAACGATCTCAGATTGGGAATCGGGAGCCTTGTCTGTGCATTGCTCGTTATCGGCTCCATTGGTCTCACCGTCATCATGTATAGTCATTTTGGACGTTGGTGACGACGTGCTCCCCTTGAACCACCTTAAATCTGTCACACCGCCTTTGTTTGCACCAATGCTCGCGGTCTCTCTCACAGCTCTGACATCCCAGCACTTTACGAATCCATCCGTGGATCCTGTGAGCACACGGTAACAGTCCGGACCCCAGTCCAGACCAGCTATCTCTTTAATATGGCCTTCCAATATCATGACGTTACGACCGGTTCTGAGGTCCCATATACGACCAATGCTGTCAAGGCCAGCGGATGCCAGTAAAGATCCATCTGGGTTGAAAGATACTGTATGGACCCCCAAGCTGTGGCCTTCTTGAAGCAAGAGCTCAGTGGTAGTGGCAACGTCCCACAGTCGCCATGTAGTATCATGACTAGCACTTGCAAGATAGCGACCAGATGGATGGAACTCTACTCGCGCGACCCGACCACTGTGACCTGATAGAGTAGACAAAGGTGTCTCTCCATCAAGAGACCAGAGATGGACTTCATTATCGCCTTCACCGCCGCCGGATGCGAGGTTGACGGCAGAAGAGGAAACGGTACTGGATGGAAGGGTGGCACGTGGGAACCAAGCAATTCCACCAACTCGACCAGTATGACCACGCAGTGTTTGTGTCTTATCAAGGTTGGGAACAGAAAGAAATTGAATGCCACCTCCGAAGTGTCCCGCTGCAACTATTTGTCCGGAAGGTGAGAAGCGCGCGATACTAATGGGACGTTCGGCAGCCACTTGCGAACCATATAATTCGAACCCTGTCAGCTTTTCTTTGATAGCTTTCCGATGATTGACATGTACGCGGAGGGGTATTGTGGACTCTTTTTTCTGTTGTACTATCCGGTCGCGTGCTCGAGGTAATGAATATCGTGAGATGTCTTTACGAATGCTAAGTAGCTCTGGAGACCCCTCGGTATAAAACTCTTCGTTTGCCTCATTATCTTCTTCTTGCGCCGCAGCATCCTGCATGATTGCGTCTCCATCTTCATCACCGGCTGCTCGATCTGCAAGAAGCTCACGTAGCCTGTCGCGCCTATCTCCTGGTCCTTCGCCGAAGAGGGTAATCGGTTCTCCGAGCTCTCGTAACCGCGCTCTAACTCGACCATCGTCGGTGGGTACTGCGATCGTCTTCGCGAAGCGCTTCCGTTCGATCTGCTGTAAAATGGCAGAAGCCTTTTCAGGGGCTACACCCGAAATACCACCAGATATCTCATAGTCGCGGTCGATAGCTAAAGATATATTGTTAGTACCCAAAGAATACACAAGCACCAGAAGATCTGATTGACATACGAATGTTTGACAGATTGACACCCTCCGATTCCTAAAGTACCAGCCAAATCCATCAGTCATTTTTCAAGCTTTGCGCCCACCTCGAACTGCGCCTCTGGCGGACCTGCGAAGGGAATGGGTCCCTCTAGGTAGAGTTGAGAAACCAGATTTGCAACAGCAACCTCAGGAAGATTTTCAGCTTACCTCGGGTTCCGCTTCCTCCACATACGCTTGTCTAGATGGGTGCATCATCTTGCGACGGTTGTTGACGTTGAAACTATGGAGGTGAAGGAATCAGTCGTGCAAGTGACGTTGATTGAGCACGGACGCAGGCACCAGTTTCCCCGGGTGCTCCATAGAAATTTGGATCATGGAGCACCGGAAGAATCAACACTTCGTCCGCCGCGTAACATCATTCCAAGTCCCTGGTGAACCGTTTTCGTCGATCTCCGCGCATGAAGACCGTCAGCTGCTAGCTTAGGTAGCTTCCTGGATCTATCCCGTGGGACGTTTGTCGAGTACCCACCTTCCTGGTGGCTATCGCGGAAACGTCCAGACCCGCAAAGCATAGCAGCAGGGCTGTACCTTAGGTCTTACAGGCTATCATTCTAGATTCTACGGTCTGGGTAGTGTTATTTTCACAGTATTGTTTGAGCTCTCTCGTAATTTCCAATTTTTGTTCGTCAATGACTTTGGCAAGGTTACAGTCGATCATGAATGGCAGAGGGCCTTTGCAAGTAAAAATGTTTCAGTTTTCGTCCGTCGTTGTGCTTGATCAGATTGAAAAAAACAACCAGGAATATCATCTGATAACTGCTTGTGGTCTTTTCACTCGACTCTCAATAGCATTCCCAAAAAGAAGGTCCTCCCGAAAAGGAATTCCGAGGTTACACAAGTGCACATGATCATCGAAACTAAAATAGGATAACGGCGCACATTGCAGCACACCATTGATACTGAAGATCTTATAGCTCGAGAGGGCCAAAGGATTCACGGGAATACACGGAGATAATTCTGCAAATAATTACGGTACTTGGCCTCGTCTCCGATATCGTAATGAACTGCTGCATGAAGATCAGGGAAATGGGCAATTTAGTAAGGCTGATCCTGTTAGAATATTTTTTTTTTAGCAACTACCATTACCTGGATTCAGATCCGTCATGCACATTCCCGCGTCTGCCTAAGTGGCAGCTACTCGATCTGCGGCAAGTGTCAGGCGTGTACCAATGTATACGTCAGTGATGTGCTTATCTCAATGGATTCCGGGTCTCCAATGAGATACAGCGCGTTCTTTGCAGTCAAAGACAATAGCGTTCTATGGAAAGCACTATGACAGGTTGGTCGTTAAAATCTATCTTATCATCAAACCCTGAAAAATTGTAGGGAATGCATCAGGCAAAAAGAAGGAGATCCATGTCGGTCTTTGTGGAGCTGGTATTGGGGGCGTTTTCGCAGCCATTGCTATAGCTCGAGCTGGAGCTAAAGTCACGGTTTTGGAAGCGGCTGACCATCTGGGAGAGGTACACTGAGAAAAGGTCATATTAGTGGAAAGCGTGCCCTTCTAATTGCTTCTAGATCGGTGCTGGCATCCAGATGACACCGAACGTTGCCAGGCTCCTCAGAAAATACGGTGTCGATAAAGTCATTGGCGATAATTTGGTACGTTTTGAAGAGCTGAATTTACGGCGAAAAGACGGTACACCAGTGGGGTACACACAAACCAGTCGAATAGAGGGCGCCTTGGATCAGCCTTGGTGGCTTGTTCATCGGTGGGTATCTTCGGTATACTTTTAAAGTTGAGAGATCTCTAATCGCCTTGATAGTCACCACCTACATCAAGGGCTGGTAACTGTCGCTCGTCAGCACGGCTGCAATCTCATGATTGGATCTCGAGTTGTCGAAATAGACTATTTGGAGAGTAACGAGGTTACAGTACGAACTGAGGCAGGGGAAACGCATGTTTTTGACCTCCTAATAGGATCCGACGGAATCAACTCTGTTGTCCGTCGTACTCTATTCCCAGCAGTGAAACCGCGCCCTCCCACCACCAACTGCGCTTACCGCGCAATCGTCCCCTACGAACAAATCCGTCATGACCCCATCGCGTCCACCCTCATCCAAAAACTCACCATGGAAGTCTGGATGTCAGAAAAAGCCTACATCATCTCCTACCCCATCTCCGCCGGCACCGACTTCAACATGGTCCTCTCGCACCACCGACCCCACCCCGTCTCCACCGTCGAAGACATCTCCATGGCGGACCTCCGCGCCGAATACGCCACCTTCGACCCGCGCATCCAGCGCATCGTCGACATGATCCCCAACGCCCAACGCTGGCCGCTCCTGGTCACCGGGCCGCTGCCCTCGTGGTCCAGCCCCCGCGGCAACGTCGTGCTCATGGGCGACGCCGCGCACAGCATGACGAACCACATGGCGCAGGGCGCCGCCACCTCGATGGAAGACGGCGCCTTCCTCAGCGTCGTGCTGCGCGAGGTGCTCGCCGCGCGCATCGCCCTCCCGGACGCCATCCGCCTCTATGAGCGCGAGCGCATGCCCAAGGCGTTCCGGAAGCAGCAGGTCTCGTTTCTGAATGGTGCTATCTGGCAGCTGCCGGAGGGCGAGGCGCAGCGGGCGAGGGATCGTGCGATGGAGCCTGAGTTGAGGGGGGAGCCGTTGCTGAGGAGCCCGAATCTGTATGGCGATCCGGCCACGGTGTTGGAGGTGTATGGGTACGATGCGGAGGCGCATGCGGAGAGAGCGCTGCAGGAGTGGTATAATGGGCAAGATTGGAGGAAGGACGAGGGGACGGGGATAGAGGCGCCGGTGGCGGAGAAGGTTATGAATTGGTTTTTACCCGAGAAGGAAAAGTTTGTTTCCAAAATTTGAGGGCTCTGCGGTGAATAAGACATGGTGATGAAGTGGTGGTAATCGTCTTTTTGCAAATATTTGCTTAATCTTTGCTTCAAATCTTTTGGATGTATGCTGCGATTTAGTAATAACTTAGTGTTCCCGTGATATTTTTACGTCCCTGAGATGGATAAGCTCCCAGCGAGTCTGAAACTAAATAGCTGTTCATGAGATGATTAGAATCATCTTAATACCTCCCACGTACATTACCGGGGTGTCAAAACGAACATTTTTGCACCCGCAGAAAGAGAGTAGCTTATAGAGGGTCTGCAGGAGGTATCGGCAAGGTCTCCATTACATATTGTACAAGGAGTATCGGTAATGTGACAGGAGGTCTATAGCATGATGACAATCAAAGGGAAATGCAAAGCTTTTCGCACAACCGCATGCACGGGCTGATTACCCTTCCAAAGCCAGCTTAATCTATCACTAGCTTTAAATCTCCAAGCACTCTTCTTCAAGACGAAACGATTATTTGCCCTTAGACTCTGCATCCACCATGTTGAGATACGCCTCGAGATCGAATTTGGGGTCCTCTGGGTTTGTGATGACTATTTTCTCTCAGTTAAACTCCGACGGACAGATTGATAGTACTCTTAGAGGGACATACGTCCACCGCTTGCGGTTTTGCTCTCTGGCGGTGTGTGTTGCTTCGTGTATTCTGCTCTTGCCTGCGCTATTAGATCTGTCTTTCTCTGCCACTCCCGATTGACTGCATCCTGCTTCTCCCGCGACGTTATCGACCTCTGATGAGTAAAACCGTAGAATACGCCGAAGACGAGAGCGGAGTATCGGAGGACCTGCAAAGTATCTGATTAGCTTCTAAATTATGCTCTATGAATTCTAGCATATCGACAATAGTTCAATGGCTTCCTGGGAGCTCGCGGATTCGTTGGGAACTTACATTAACCCCCGATGAGGTGGACATTCCGGGCCAGCTCTCTGGGATGAATTGAGGGTACTCAGGGCTAGGGAGAAGCTCAAGTAAGGACTCGAGCTGTAAATGCTTGACTGCCGACAAGCAATGGGTAGAAGAGGAAGGGTGAGCAGCTTTACGTGGGCTTTGGAGATTCTTGGGGCTGGTGAAGAAAGTTAAGACGGGAGATTTCGGCGATCTGGGTGCACAGGCCAGGAGGTTGAACATCTAAACCTTGGGAAATATAACTGATCAAGGCGCGTCCGCAGGTCGCGTCACTCGAAATACAGACAGTTTTTCCAATATTTCCTACATTCTGCCAGGGCCGCAGACAATCTCTTTGTTCTCGTCGAATGGTCCACTTTCCGCTTGCGACCCAAAGCGCCTTATTTAACTCCCTCGAGAATCAACCTCGAGCTCAGAACGCCCCCCTTATCCGAGAAGATAATCGAATTAACGGCACATGGCCTCAAGCGCTTGAAAGATCTTGAAGATGCAACAGCGGAAAGATGAGATCCTGGCGAAGAAGGCCAAGCTCGCCGAGCTGAAACGGCAGAGAGAGCAAAGAGCAAAGGAGTTCACTGCTTCGAGGCAGAGTATTGGCGATGGCTCGGAGGTAGGTTCTCTAATATCCAAACTCACATGAACCAGCACAGCTGATATATCTTCAGCTAGTGGCGCCAATACCGAGCCGTGCTAACAACCGGGCAGACTTGGACAACTTGATATCAAGCCTGGTTGGAGACTCGAGACCGAGTTCGGCGGGACCCCGAGAACCATCATCACCTGCGCAAAGGGGCAGTAGGCCTACATCAGTTGTCAGCGCTGGCCAACTGAGTGGCGATCAGTCAGAGATACCCAGCCCTGGGCATGAAAAATCCGCACCGGCGCCTTCATTACAAACCCTGTCCATCGCACCTTTAACAACGGTCTACGACTTTCCTGCTTCACCAAAAGCAGAGATAATAACATATAGTAAAGGCGTTCAGACATCTGACGTCTATGAACCGCAAAGGGCACGTGCAAAAGGCTTTTCGGATTCTGAAGATGATGGGGCAGTGTCGCCTTCAAAGTCTCCGAGGAAGAAGCGGCTGAGTAGGCGAGAGAAGGAGAGGGAAGAGGAGCTGAGACAAAATCTACGGAGAGAAATTGAAGAGGAGCTCAAAGCGATACAAAATCATGACGTCTCCGCTGCCGAAACGAACGGCAGGGCCAATTTCCCTTCCAGGTTATTGACAAACGAAGAACTCAATGCTGTTACATCGTCAATTGACTTCCAAGGATTTGTTGATCGGTCGACCAAGGTCATAGAACGGGCGTTGGAACAAGAATACGATATACTGGCAGACTACGCGGTCGATGGACTGGGGGCTGTGGATGATGATGAGCTAGGGGCATCGACAGGTAGAAGAGGGAGACGGGTGAAGGAAGTCGCACAATTCTGGGACGAGAGATGGAGCAAGAAACGAATGATAAGTGACTTGAACTTTTCTCCAAAGGTGTGGAATCTTCTGTTCATCAATTTCAATCTTCTAATATTGCACAGTTTCCAGAACTTGTCCTGGCATCCTACACGAAGAACCCTTCCGCACCACACGATCCGGATGGCCTAATCCAGGTATGGAATCTCCACATGCATGAACGGCCAGAATACGTTTTCCATGCCCAGTCGGACATACTTACGGCTCGATTCTCACCTTTCCACCCCAACTTCATCATTGGCGGATGCTACAGTGGACAAGTCCTCTTATGGGATACGCGCGCAAAATCAGCACCCGTGCAAAAAACACCTCTTACCGGCTCAGGGCACACACACCCCATCTACTCCATCGACATCGTCGGCACGCAAAACGCCAACAACATCATCTCCTGCTCCACCGACGGCGTCGTCTGCGGCTGGTCCGTCGACATGCTCTCCCAACCGCAAGAATACCTCGAACTCCAAACCCCGCAACCCGCCAAATCCGAAGAGATGGCACCCACCTGCATCGCCTTCCCTCAGTCAGACCCGACATATTTCCTCGCCGGCACCGAAGAGGGCTCCATCCACCCATGCCACCGCTACGACCGCGCGGGCGCCAAAGCCGGCGTCGACACGCGCATCTCCTACCGCGGCCACGCGGCGCCCGTCATGTCGCTCGACTTCCACCCCGCCCGCGGCAAGATCGATCTCGGCGACCTCGTGCTCAGCAGCAGCCTCGACTGGAGCGTCAAGCTCTGGAAGGCGCGTCCGCCGGCAGCCGCAGCGGGGTCGGCCGCGGCGGGGTCTGCGGGGGCGGGAGGAGGGCCAGGAGGTGCAGGAGGTGGAGACGGAGGAGGAGGGGTGGGTGCGCACGTCGCAGCGCAGCCGCTCATGGAGATCGGGCGCGAGGACCTGGTGTACGATGCGCGGTGGAGCCCCGTGAAGCCCGGGGTGTTTGCGCTGGTGGACGGAGCCGGCGCGCTCGAGATCTGGGATCTCACGGTCGAGGTGGAGGTGCCGGTGGCGAAGACGAAGCCAAGTGCGAGGGGGACGCTAGGAGGGGGCGCGTCGAGTAGTAATAGTAGCTACATGGCGCAAAGTCTGAACAAATGCAGCTGGGAGCCGCATGAGGGGAAGAGGATTGCGGTGGGGGGCCTGGAAGGTGTGGTGAGCGTCTTTGAGGTCGGGGCTGAATTGGGAGGCGTCGAGGGCACAAAACAGGAAGAGTGGGCCGAAGTCAAGAAGATGGTCACGAGGCTAGATCAGGTCATGGGCAATGGTGGCGGCGAGCACGGGAGATGAGAGAGTGTCGGGGGCACAGAAGGTCTGATCGGAAATATGATCCTCCAGCTCACCGTGGAGTTTACCGAGTTGTTTTCTGTAGCGTAGATGGATATACCCGCTTGGTCTTGCACTCATCAGCGCTCATAAGCAGCCAAATAAAGAATTGCCAAGCTTTGAGTGCGCCAGTGAAAATTTTCGACTTCAGCTGTACGAAAGGTTACAATATTTGCAAATAACACCGTCACATTAGGCGTCTGTACCTGGCCGGGTCTGGGCGTGCAAGCAGCGCCATCGCACGGGCAACGCCGATTGTGGAGCCAACCAGAAGCGACTGCGGACGGCATAATAACGTTCATCTCAGGGGCCTGTACCCCAGCCTTATCCCTGCCACCGCATCCTGTACCTTGCCATCCACGCCCTAGTATCCCTGCCTCTCATTTCCCCAGAGTATAATTGGTGCTGTGATTGATTAGCTGTAAGCCCGGACATCTTCCGTTTGCCTGGTTCTGGCTAGTACCTATAAGCCATACCAATCAACATGGTCGATGCCTGATCCTTAGGTTCGCCCTCCCGTATTGATTTAATTACACATGCTTTTAAGGTGAACGGAAGTCCCCCCCAACCTCTCACGCTGCTCGCATTCTCCCACCGTTGTCATTCATTGAAATACGCAGAAGCCCCAAGCAAATACATCCACACTCTTTATCACCTACTACAATCGACGCTCGCTACCATATTATAATTTCTTCTTCTACAATCTACAATCGATACCATGCATTACGCTACTTCAGTCGTTCTTCTCGCCGGCCTTGCTGCCGCGCAGTCAAACGTTGTCCAGCTCACCAGCCTGCCGCAGGGGGGTTTCGAAGTTGGCCAGGAGGGTACCGTCGGGTTCGCTACCACAGACTCTAACGATGTAAGAGATCTCGCAGCCCTGCCTTTGTGCATGTACATACTAACAGCGCGAAACAGCCTCTTGAAATTGTTCTCAAGGAACCTGACGCGGCCAACACCGCAGTCTACAATCCTAGCCCTGTTGCCACCCTCTATTCAGGCCTACCTACTCAAAGCACTGTCCAGTACAAGCCAACTGCCTGTGCTACGAGCTATGCTTTGGAGATCATTCAAGGAACCGAGACCAACTACCTTGGTCCCTTCAACATTGCTGGCAATTGCGCGTCTTCCACTTCATCGGCTTCTTCCTTGGCTACTTCATATGGCTCGGCCACCACCTCTGCTAGCTCCGTCTACATCACCTCTAGCTCCAGCTTGGCCTACAACGCCACGACCAGCTTTGCTGCCTCCAACATTACCACCACTGCTGTTCCCGTCGGCCCCAACTCATACAAGCCAGCGTCGAACACGACACTTGTCCCGTACAAGAACGCGACTGTGACCGCAGCTACTACTGCCGCCACCTCGGTCCCGTCTACCACGGCTGCCACCACCAGCAAGCCAATCCCCGCTCCTGCAAGCGGTGCTGCTGGCCTCACCAGCCCATTGACCATCGTCTTTGGTGTTGTTGCTGCTCTTGCCTTCCTCGCATAGATGATTGATTTCGTTTGAGGAGACGGAACGGAGTGATGTGATCTTTTACACGTACACGACATTTGCTCGTTTCAAGCATTTTTTAATTTTTCCGTCGATACCCAGATCTTTGGATCTCGTCAACCGGTTTGAACCACGGCGTTGCATCGCATCGCATCGCATGACGGCTTTCTGATTTTGGACTTTGACATGGACACAAATGGTGTGTAATGCGACAAAGGTGGAACGCCTCACTGTCACATTCGTATCGATTATTCTCTGTACCTATTTAGACGCACATAGTACTGTATAATTTATGGCGAAAAGCCAATCGATGACATGGTCTACATCTATCCGAAAATGCAAACACGTGCACCTGAATAGCCCCTAACGTCAATCTAGAGAAAAAGCATTTGCACCGAGGCTTCTATGTACAATGACAACATCTTGAAGTTAATGAAATGAGGATCGCCAACTCATCAGTGCGTCTTCTCGACGTTCTAAAACGGCGTTCTCGAATCACGGTGGAGAGTCGCGTGCCCAACATTGAAGCACAGAACACTCAGTGGTCTTAGGGGCAGCTCCACGCGCCGGGGAGATAAGAAGATCGACTTATCGGTCACAAGCCCAATGTCGCTTCCCTCTTGCCCACCGGTTGGCATCATAGGCTAGACTGATCAAGAAAGTAAATGAACTCGCAATTAAAGTGCCCCTGAATTAGCGCATTGGTTTCGGCGCACTTTCTCGGAGAGAACCGCCAGAACCTACGGAACCACCCACGCCAACATTTACGGTTGCACCAGAGAACCGAGCAAGGGAGTACAATGCTACTTGTACCTCATCTACCAAACTTCGATGACGCTGTTCAAAGCGTAGGAGATCTGAGGAATGGAGGTGGAACTCCTGGGGTAATTGGAGATCGGAGCATCCCAGCAACAAGCCAGGTTTCTGCGACCAACCTCCGACACAGAAGCCTTGTTAGATTGCGAGCTCCACGAGAATTCCCAGAGGATTCCAATTCATCCGACCACGGCTGTCAGGCGACTTATAGGACGAATTACCGATGCGGTGTGAGGAGAGCCGGTTGCGGCCTAGCTCGCCTTGCCCCTACTCGAGCTGTTGCTTGCTAGGGTCGGGTAAGTGCTGCACCGCGTCGCAAGACCTATGCTGCTATCTCCGCACAATCAGTACTTGTCCCCAAAAGTGTGCTCGACGACAAGGTGTCCAATTAACGCCCCGCTGCTCATCTTGATAGATACACATGTCCATGTCCATGGGGGATCGTAGCCAGGGGGAATGATCCCTTCGAGTAAGTTATCGTCTGTCGCGCCTTTCACATATTTTGTGCTTGCGCGCCTCCTTCCATTCTTCCACCTCCACATCCCTTCCGTGTTTGTGTTCCCTTTGCATTCATTCATTGTAATCGACACTGCATCACGCGACTCGCTATAACTCTGTAAAGCGCCGTGATTCTTGGACGACTCCTTTTCATCTCTTTGGCATATTGTTTGCAATCCCCCACAGTTTACACAACATGCGTTTCCTAAGTGTATCACTTCTCCCATTGCTTGCGGCATTGGCTTGCGCGCAAGGAAGCTTCTCCAGCGATCAGAACCCTTTCTCAATTCCAAGTGACGGCTTCAATGCTACAGCCGGTCAAAAACTCACTCTCAACTGGTCGCCTACGACAAGTGGAACAGTGTCACTTGTATTACGGACAGGTGAAGGCAATGATCTCGAAAAGGGTGTCTCCATCGCATGTAAGTTGGGTTGTACCCTCCAGTGCTCTGCCATATCCCTTGCCATTCCCAATTCTCATCCGTGTAATTTACAGCAAACATCCAAAATTCCGGTTCCTACGGCTGGAACGTCCCATCCGACGTAGTCAAAGGCCAATATACCGTCGAAATTGTCGACGACGACCATCCAGACACCAATACCAACTTTACCCCGTTCTTTCAAGTCGACTCAGACGTCACATCCCTATCCGCGTCCTCCTCCATCCTCTCTACCGTCACCTCTGGCGCTCCGACCACTAGCCTATCACTGAGCACCGTCTCCCCGAGTTCTGCGCCTTCCAACTCTGCAGGCACCACTGGCGCAACTGCAAGTGCTTCCGGTCCCTTGACTCAAAGTGGTCCTGCGGGCGCCTCGTCGACTGCGAGCACCACGAGCGCGCCTACCAGTTCCAAGTCAGTTGTCTCGACTGCTCCCGGTGTACCTTCCTCGGCTGCATCTTCTCTCAGCAGTGCTATCTCTGACTCATCGTCCGTCTCTCCTCCATCTTCTCCATCTTCTCCATCTTCTCCATCTTCTCCTATTCCTTCCTCTTCCTTACCTTCATCTGTATCATCTATTGGATCCGCATCGTCTGACATGCTTTCGTCTTCCAGGGCTTCGTCCGCCGGTTCGATGACCACGAGCGCCTCTTCCACTGGGAGTGGTTCCTCGCCCTCGGGAAGTGCTGGCGCGACCGCCAGTGCAGCTAGTGTGGCGAGCTCTGCGGCCGCAGCCCCAACACAGCAGGCATTTGGCGGAATGGTCGCATTCGCGATTGCTGGCGTCGTCGCGGCGATGTAAAGTATGAAAATGGAATTGATACCCCAAAGGAGGATTGGAGTTTTTGTGGTTCGCGTCCAGAAATGTGGCTCGAGCGGGTTGATTAATCCTCATGGAGGAAAGCGAGATGATACCCAGCATTCTGGATTTACTTTCTGTACTTTATTTTGAAATTCTTGTACGAGTAGTCAGATTGGATCGAGAAGGCTAGATCTCGAATGCGATGCAGCTACAGACTCTAGAGAGCTGTTGGATGCACTAAAATTCTTCCACTATTGACAGATTCTCATCTACGACGCGTACTCACATGCAAACATGGTTAAGGTAAGCAACTTTCTTTTTATATCTCAAATCATAATCTCTATAAAATCTCAGCGTCAAAATACGCTTTTCAAAGGTTTCACGATTTTCGAGCGACTAGCCACTCACATCTCCATGATAAGAAACAAATTTCTCTATCAAGAATTCATGCAAGCCCCACCCAGCGTTTTGCCGACCCCATCCACTTCCCTTCACGCCTCCTTGTGAACCTGTTGAAGCAGTAAAGACACTTATGCTGTTGATGTGTACTTGCCCATACTCTAGCTCATGTGCCATCTTAATTCCCCTCGCAAGGTCCTTTGTGTGAATGGTTGCGTTGAGGCCATACGCACTCATATTCGCCAACTCGATCGCTTCTTCATCGCTCTCTACCACATACAACGAGGCTGAGGGCCCAAAGGTCTCTTCATCGACAATTCTCGAAGACTTGGGCTCCAAGATGATCGCCGGCTTCAGCGTTGCAGTCTTACCACGCTCAATCCCTCCACCGAGCAAGAACTTCTCCCCCTTTTCCTGAGCATCCCTCAACACATCCTCAGCATGTTTCACACCCGCTTCCGTCACTGCGGCTCCGGCAGATGGATTGGCCTCAAAAGCCTTTACTAGCAGATTCTGAAACTCCTCCGCCGCCTTCCTTAACACAATGATTCTCTCGGTCGAAAAGCAAATCTGCCCATGATGCAGCGTCGCCCCCTTCGCACACAACGTCGCCGCCTTTCCCAAATCCGCATCCTCCAGCACGATTGCCGGACACTTACCCCCCAGCTCCATCAGCACGGGCTTCAGATACCTCGCCGCCGTCGCCCCAATCACCCTCCCCACCGCCGCACTCCCAATAAAATCCACCTTCCGCACCGCCGGATGCGCAATCAACGCCTCCGTCACCTCCGCCGCCTGCTCCCTTCCCGCCTGCAACTGATTCAACGCACCCCTCGGCAGCAAGCGGCCCGCCTCCCCTTCCGCCGCCTCCCCCGTCCCCTCCCCCACCGCCGCATCCTCAAACGCCCTCACAATCGCATGATGCGTCCTCGGACACAACTCCGACGCCTTCAAGACCACCGTACATCCCGCACCCAACGCGCTCGCAATCGCGCGCGTCGCGAGGATGAGCGCCGCGTTCCACGGCGGAATCACCAGCACCACGCCCACCGCCTCGCGGAACACGAAGCCCATCGTGTCGGGCTTCTCGAGCGATGGGATGGTGCCTTGCAGTGCGGTGGATATGCATGCGGCGATCTCGCGGAGGTAGCCGACGGCGGTGCGCACGTTGTTCAGTGCCCACGCTTCGTCGCAGGAGGTCTCGCTCATTTGCAGCGAGAGGAGTTCGGAGCTGCGCGCTTCGTAGAGGGAGGCGGTGCGGAGGAGGAGGTTGCGCCGTGTGCTGATGGGGCTGCGCTTCCAGGTTTTGAAGGCAGTGGAGGCGGCGGAGCAGGCGAGCTGAGCGGTGGGGACGTCGGTGGCGTGCGCGTGGTGGAGGGTTTGGCCCGTGATGGAGGATGTGACGGAGATAGGGGTGGTGGAGGGGGAGGGGTGGGGGGCGCTGTTGATCCAGAGGGGGACGGTGTAGTCGGTGTCGTTGGCTGTGGAGCCGTTGACTGTGGAGCCGTTGGCTGTAGAGCCGTTGGCTACGGAGTCGTTGGCTATGGAACCGTTTGTGGTAGCCATTGTGGAAAGTGATGGTGCTAGGAAAGTAGGGAAAATCAAGAATAAAAGAATTCCTAGTGTAGAAGGCCTTACCAAAGCAACATAGAAGCTCTATTACGACATAATGAGACTAATTATTGGTCATGCTAAACCCCTCACTATTGTAATCTCGAGCCGAGTTGTACTTGATTGCTGCGGATCTGGCTACGGCTACGAATCTGCCAGCGCGCTCGTACCATCTCAGAAAGGGAAACTGAATGTGGTGGTGTCGATTGCCCATCTTGACAATCAAAGACGGGAAAAGGTGTGTGGCTAAGCCGGCACTTGGATCGGATCTTGCGTAGCTGGCGTGTCTTGGTGGAGTTGTTTCCGACTGCTCCGTAAGGCAGCTAAGTTATGCTGCCGAGCGGACCGCGCTATCTATGGCGCCGAAGTCGCAGAGGATGACAAGATTTCGCCTGCGGATAAAACTTCAACCATAGTGAGTTACTGAGGTTGGCTCAGATGCGACTTACTCCATTGTTAGTCCTCGAGGGATCGATGCTCAAGATTTCCAATTGGCCATCCCTGAGATGCGCGCATCGGCGGTAAGTTTGTTAGTAGAATAAAACTGTTACAGCGGCAATTGGTACTATTGCGCCGCCGTAGTAAACAAACAATGACGTATAAAAGTTCGTTTCCTAGACGACGAACAGTCTCATCTGATTTCGAAGATTAGATGTCTCGCCGCTGGGGTTGCTAGAGACTCCGATCAGCCGCCGAGCAAGTGAAGAGGTGAGAAGATGATCTTGAGTGTAACGAGATCTACATACGGAACGTGCTTGCTATGACCTTCCAACTGTTTCTGTCCTCCAGATTGTCGGCCACGTGCCTTAGCGAAGCAGCTCGCTTCTCCAGGTGCCGAACCTTAATCTTAGAGCAGACGTATTCAAGACCTTGCGTAAAAATGACACCGCTACCACGATCTATCCCGCTAGCAACAGCTTGATTGAAGGTAATCGCACCAGAACACTGACCAGCGGCTAATCTGAGCATTCGCAAAATGGAGAGACTGAGTCCGATTCACGCGTATCATGCGAATCTCATTGTTTCTTCGTAACCAAGTATCATCTCATACAATTCCATTAAGAGTGGGAATTACTTAGCAGATGCAGAAGGCCTGGGATGATACTGCAATGAAGTCACCCATGGTTATCTTCGATCTCCGGTCAGGACCTGTGACATGTCATTTCGTTTTTCATCCCTTTCTGTGTAACCCTCGAAATGTCTTAAGCCCCACTTTCCATTCTTGATTCCTCTGCCGATGGCACCAGAAGCTCTGAGTTTTGAACACAGTTTGCAGCAGAATATTTCGTCGGACACTCCTCTTTTTCTTAGCCCTAGGCTATTTGACATAAATTGGCTATGGACCTAGCAACAGCCGAGCTTGTCACCAAACTCCTGGTAGAAGATGTCGAAGGACTGCGAAGCCAGGCAAACGGAAACCCGCACGAGCATGACCTACCAGGCGCCGATTTTGTTTACTCGGAGCACCTAACTTCCCTTCACGATCAGCTAAAACTCTTCGAAGATCGGCGAATCGCCATTGGCATTAACAATGCATGTCACGAAGATATGGGGGCTATCCGAGAAGCTCTTGCCAGCGAAGACGAGGCAGCACACGATCATGATATGGCACTGCGACCAGCCGGCATGTGCAACAGACCTGACAATGTCCTCCACAATACAGCGAACACCGTTCAGCGAGTTGTTGGTTCCGGTGGGCTGTCTCTAGAGCCGCAGAGTTCTACAATCGGCAAGATTGAAATCAATGAACACCAGGCAGCCTCCCTGTTTTCTGTAGTCCCGAAGAAGCGAGGGCGTGACGAAAACAACGAAGCCAGTGGACAAGGCCGACGGTCTTATGCTGGACCTACGCGTCGCGCAGAAGAGCCCGCAAACGATCGTACGGAATGTGACATTTGCGCCAATTCGACGAATCCTACTGAGTCGACTACCCTAGATTGCAAGCCGAAGCCTCATGTCTGGTGTGGTGACTGCATGGTACGAGTGTTCGACCTTGCGACATGAGATGAACAGTCTTCTCCTCCTACCTGTTGCCACAATCCAATTCCCATGGAGATGGCTGATCAATTCCTCGCCCCTGAGCTAAAGAGCCAATTCCTAAAGAAAGCAACCGAATACAGTACAGTGGATCGAACCTACTGCTACCAGCCAACCTGTTCAGCTTTCATCCCAAAAACCAACATCAAGGGTGGGGTCGCAACGTGCCCGGATTGCAAATCGACGACTTGTCCATCATGCAAGCGAGAGATGCACGAGAAGGATGACTGTTCCGAGGATCCTGCAGTTCAATCTGTGATGAGAATCGCAGAGGAGGAGGGCTGGCGCAGGTGCACAGAGTGCGGCCGCATGGTTGAGCTGATTGTTGGTTGCTACCATGTATCGTAAGGCGCCTTGGACTTTCTCAGAAGAGAAGCAAAAGCACAAGGCTAACATTTTGCAGATGCTACTGTGGAAACGGTTTCTGTTACATCTGCGGGGCAAGGTGGAAATCATGCTCCTGTCCGCAGGCGGATAAGGGACGAGTCGTCTTCCGTGCCCAACGAGACGGCGAGACGGCGGCGAGGAATCAGAGAGCGGCAGCGGCGGCGGCGAGGGCGCAGGAGGTGGAACAACAGCAAAGTGCCTGCGATCATGCTCGTGGTGCTGGTACTTGGGCCCGGGCTGAAGGGGGTGCTTGTAGGATGTGCAGAAGGGACAATCCTTGGCTCATGCAATGTCCTCGATGTAGTATTCGGATCTGCCGCAGCTGCCGTTTGACCAAGGTCAATTAGCTTTTCACTTTCGAGTGGCGTATTCGGTTATCATTTGTGCGCGAATGATAGAAGGGGCGCGGGAATCTTACAGCAGCGCATTCGCGATGAGGTGTTATAAATTCACCCCTTGAGAAGCTCTGAAGTCAATTACATGTCACATATCGCGACCACCTCTCTAGCTCCAAAGATCGTCAGGTAACAGTTTTCATCGTCTATTATACAATCAGGGACGGTAGAAGGTATGACGAAAGCAGAACGCAATTGGATCTCGGTGGCTAACGTGTTTTTGAGTGTTAAAATGAGGTTCTTCGCATTGCTAGACTACACCGTGCTACTATTCATTGTCCGCTCGCCGTGAAAGATGTAACGCGAGCCCTGAAGTTCTCAGTGAGGACTGGCGCCCTGGGCCCCTGGTGTTCGTGGATCTAAGCGAAGAGATGGCGTCCACTTGAAGATATACTTAAGCTGAATTCTGCCGTATTGAGAGTCTCCTCGGACTCTAAAGTATCAAGATTCGACAGTAGAACCCTTCGACAATAGAACCCGGGCTACGTATCAATTTTGCTATTTGTACTTTAGCTGACATATCTTCACGTCCTTTTCGAACCCCAAGATAGTCAGGATCAATGTGCCTCAATAACAAGACGAGGTTTGGGGTATGTCTTTGCCCTATTGTCACACTAGAGATGATGGTCGACATAAGTTCTGAGATCAATCTACTAAAAGATGTGTTGACTGCAAGTTGCTGTGCAGTTCGCTACACCTGGCTTAATGAGAGGGTTCTCAGTGTGTGGAGCAAGAGGAATATTCAAGGCTCAACACATCCTCTCTCGGTTCTTCTCCGGTTGTATCTGATGAGTGTTCATATTTGTCACTGCGCATATTGCCTTTTGCTCTCTTTCAAAAAATTCGATTGACCTTGTCGCGTCACGACCAGACTGGTAAGTACGAGCAGCCATTCGAAGCCGTCTCGCGATATACCCAACTGACATTCGCGAAGACGATGGGTCCAGAATCTGCAAATTTAAGGCTCGAGATCCACACGCAAGATATTGAGGATCTGCTAGCCCACGACAAGGGTAAATAACGAGAAGGTGTCATTTCCGATTCGGAGTTTACCCTCGAAACCCAGCTAGAAGAGTTCCGTATGGATTTGCAGTTCTACCAAGACAAGAGACTCGCCACAAGCATGAATCGAGCTTATGTGGAGGATGCTGGCATGGTAGTGGAACTCATTTCCCAAGAAGAACAAGCAAACCAGGACCATGACATGGCACTTTGCCGCGCGCGCATGCGCGTGCCTCCTCAATCAGCTGAGCCAAATGATACCAGCACCTCCGATGGACGTTTGGAACCGATCTTGGTTCCAGTACCGAACAGCGCCAAAGAATCACAACAGCATGACAGTTCTAGTATTTCAGTTGCTTCATCTGCGTTCTCCTTCCCCGATCATCCCGTCGAAACAGCAGAATCCAGCCACGCAGCTGCCTGCAGTCACTCGGCCTCCATGGCCAAGAAGGCTGAGGGAGCTGTCAATCGGGCTCGCTGTGTACCTTGCGGAGATCTAGTCCTCGTTTTTGACTCGGTTCAATTGCCCTGCGATCCGGAACCGCATACGTGGTGTCGCAACTGTGTTGTGAAGCTGTTTGAGAAGAGCATAGTGGATGAGCAGCTTTAACCCCCGCGCTGCTGTAAGAAACCGATCGACCTGGAAGACGTTCAAGATTTTCTCTCCCGTGAGCTCGTTGCAGTATTCTTGGATAAGGCGATTGAATTCTCGACGGCTGACCGGGTTTATTGTTTTCAGCCACACTGCTCAACCTTTGTGGCACATATCTGTGCACGTGCGGCCGCTAGGCGGCCCATACTCTATCTTCTCGGGAGAGGCCCACAGAGGTTCGCCAGAAGTTAGTCTCCATAATACCATTGTTATTCTCACACTACCACAACCAACCTCTTACAGCTACATCAAGAAGAAACAGAAGCAGAACTTTTAATAGCTTCAAGGTGCTCAAGAATGAAAGACAGAAACCGCAGAGTCCACTAGCAAGCCGTGCCGTCATGATGTCACTCTACTCGCTGCATGAATGCCAACACGGCACCACAATGCACAAATGCTCCTTCGTTGAAACACTGGCCGGATTATCGGGAGCAGCGCACAACTGCAATGCTGCATCTTCATCAGGCGTGCACTGCCACAGGCGTCCCTCCGCCACACCCTTAACGCTGAAGGATTGCATTGTCAAACAATCAGCTGAATGAGGGGGGCTGCACACATTTGCCAGATGTACAAAGCGAGGCTTGACAAAAGCTCTTGCCATACCTGATTCTTGTCGCTCTTTAATGCCTCATGGACTCTACGCCACTAATGCCGATGTCCGGCGAGGACGAACGCGCAACGCGAGATGACAGATCAGAAGCTTCTGTTCGGTCAGTCTCTCCCATTGAATCGGTGCACGACACAGCATCCGAGCGACGGATTGACGAAGAAACAAACGAAGAGAAAGTCGATCCACCGCCGTCTGCGCTCCTTGGCCGCTCATCGTGGATCCTCGTCCTTGTCGGCGCCTACTCAGTGCTTGCTATCTTCGCATGGACGGTCCTCTGCGTTACGACTTATCGACCCATTACGACGCCATACTACAGTACGCCTGTTGTCTGCAAAGTTCATCTTTACGTTTGCTGACCTTCCCCGATCAGATCGTTACTATGGCCATCTGTACAGCGGATTTGATATCCAGTCCCTGTACGAGAAAAACCAGAAATGGCTGGAGAGTGCTCGTGTCATCCAATCTATCGTTGGCGTCTTGACTATCCCGTTGACGTCTGCGGTATGCTCCAAGGCCGCTGTGGTATTTACTCAGCAGCCATCGAAGAGAACGAATTTGTCTCTGCGACAGATGGTCGTTCTCTCCAATCGTGGATGGAATGATCCAGCGATCTATGGGAGGCTGTTCTCTGGAGATCTTCGGAGATACGGATCTTCGTTTCTGAGTCTTGCAATATTGCTTAATATTTTGGGTATGCCCCAAACTTGTGCGGACTTTCGATGCAGCTCCTGACGCACAGACAGGCGGAATCATTTCGCCGCTTGAGTCCTTGTTCGTGAAACAATCCACTACGAAAACGCCGACTGAATCGCGGTTCATTGATGGTATCACCGACACGATGAATCTTCTATCAAAGTCAACGGGACCCGAAGGCGACGATTTTGATAACCTTGTCTCCATTTTGACGCGTTCGGCCATCACGTCTGCTTTCTCAACAGACCTGCAAAACCGGTTGTGGTCGAGGGATTCCGATGGCTGTAATGTAACAAGTAATGATGACAGCCTTGTTTCGCCAAGGTGCTCATTCGGAGGAATCACGTTGTCCAATCTTTCGCTCCTCAACGATCCATTTCTTGCACAGCTTCCTCCGTCAATCAATACCGGTCTTATAAGGCAGTTCCTACCTCGAATGAACTCCTCGGCGACTCGCGATGCTATAGCTGAATCCGACTTCCCGGTCGAATGCGAGTCACTTCCGGGAGCTTTCTACGTCCATTACAACCACGACGGCGTCTTTAACAGCACGAATTTTGCGGGGAGTTGGTCTGCCATTGCGTGCATGCCATCTAATCAAACCCATTCTCCGTGGCAGGCTACAAGAGACCGTCAGGACATATCCGAGCAGTTGTATCTAAACATCTCGACAAACAGTACGTCGTCGAACCTGACTGCGTATACCGGTCTGTTCAGAATCACGTTGAACACCTCAATGGGATACTTTGAGCTGCCCAACTACTATAACGATCAGCAACCCGGTCCGTTACTCGACAAAAGTCCCTGGGAGGGTAACTGCTCTGTGGAGGCCATCAAAGGCGCCACTTGTGGTTCCTATTCCGATCCCCAGCTCCCAGTCAGCTCCGGAAGATATCGCCGCTCGATCAACAATGGCACGGCCGGCATGTCCAATTCCTCCGTCATCTTAGAGGCGACCAGCAAGAAAGGCCCGTTGCTTACCATAGCCATGGCCCTTTTTGGCGAGGGCTCATTCATCGCCAACCGCTTCCAGAACCCTGAGGCGTACATCTACAACTACACCAACCCCAACATATGGGACGAAATCGACGCGGGTGCTAGTGAGGCTTTGTTTCAGCAATATTGCACGGAGCAGGAGCCGATGATGGGTTTGCTCTTGGGCCGGAGTACAGAGTACACCACCGATGGGGGCCTCTATCCCGGTTGCGTGCTGGGCAAGACCAAGCAGCTGGACACCCTACACCGGCAGATCGAGCAGTGGCTCATGGAATTCGCGACTGGCTTCGAACAGAATAAAATTGTGAATGCGTTCGAGGCGGCCGCCTTCCTCGCCAATCAAGCCTGGCTGATCCAGAGTCCGGATTCTCCCAGTCTGTACGTGAGCTTCGATCTCGGCGCTGACACGCCCATTGCGGTCATCGCACGGTCGGGCATCGTGCTGATCTCGGTGTTGCTAGGGGCTTACTTGGCGGCATTGGCAGCGCTCGCAGTGTACAGCAATCGGAGGCGAGTGTGGACGAGGGAGTTGGATGCCTTTGCGATGATGCAAATCGGCGCGGCGATGTCGGAGCGGATCTCATTCACGTATGTGAAGGATCCCGATAAGCTGCGTGTGCTGGATGAGGCGCCTGGGTGGGTCGGAGATGCCACGCATGGAGATGGTGAGGTTGGAGAGCTGGGCCTTGGGTCGGGGACGCCGTTGGCGAAAGGGAGGAGGTTCCGAAAGTATGAAGAGACGTAGTAGCGGTCTCAATTGCAGTATAAAAATTATCGTACTGTCAAGAAGAATCTTCTGATGAAGCGCGGAACGAGCGTCGAGAGGAGAATTCCCGGAACTCCACACACCGTGCTCTGCGCACTTCTTGCGCCATCAGTCTGGTTTCACCCCACCACCACACCTGTTTGCACACTATTAGCGCTATACTCTTGCGATTGCTCTGGTGAAGAGGCACATGTCTCGCAATCCGCGATTCTCATTCGAAGTGGGAGGCAGAAGAGCTAGAGGCAAAGGTAATGGAGACAAGGACGACACTACTCGGGGCGGAGCATCCAAACACATCATTTTAGAGACCTATGTAATGATGCCAGAGTGCAAATGACTGTGGATCTTGTGTATGTTGACGTAGTCGAGCTTGAAGAGCGCTCAAGAGATTTTGTGAACATAAACATTAGTAGAATCGCAGTCCTGTCTTCAGCAGACTTCCGGGGGTTTCCGGCAAATTTCCGGCAACGCTTTGTTCCAAGAAGCCTTGCCTTCCTTGCTCCACCTCGAGATCTTCCACGTGTGTGACCTGCAAGCTTCGTAGCCTCTGCGATTGGATCCCCTTTGTTCACAGCATATTCTGAGGCTGTGACCAGCAACGAAATTTGACCATGTACCCCTCAAACATTGCCCGGCATCATTAGCCCCATCGTTTCAGCCTTACGCTAAGGTTTGCGAGACCACTTGATTGACAACGTCTACCAGCAGTAGCATTTCGTTTTCCTAACCTTTGGCCCACAGCTTTACTTGTAGTGAGGGGTTTTGCTCTCAATTCCTGTTTTCCTGATCCCGCTGCTGGCTTGGTAGAGTATGGATGCTGAGGAGGTAGAGCTTGTCTTCAAGCTTTTCATTGAGGACGCCCAAAACGAAATCGCGCTCAGCGAAGCTAATCGTTTGAGCGAAGACTTTCGTGACAGCGAAATTGCCTTTAGTGAGACATTGAAGGTGCTGCGACACCAACTGCAGCTTTTGCAGGACCGCCGTGTTGCCTGCGGCCTATCTCGCGCGTGCCGAGAAGACGTGCCGGCGATCGAGGAAGCTCTTATTGCAGAGGAGCAAGCTGTTCGGGACCATGAACTTGCTCTTCGATTTGCTGGACTGCGTAAACGAAAGAGGCCTATTGAAAGACAGCTCGCACGCCACAACGGCTCGTACCGTCGCGGAGGCTCCGCTGTTGACATTCCCGATACGGACCAGTTTTCTGAGGGGCCAGTCCTAGATGACTCTCTCGCCACTTTAGCATCTCTCTCCTGGAGCCATGCCGAATTGTCGAAGACAGAAGTGGGACTCCCTAGGAGTACTTGCATTATCTGCGACGAGACGTTTCCCACACACGAGACAATCGAGCTCTCGTGTGAGCCCGAGCATCATGTCTATTGCAACAATTGTGCCGCTCAACTGTTCGAGATGGCGACAAAAGACGAATCACTCTATCCACCCCGGTGCTGCAGGAACCCAATACCTCTCGAGACAGTGCAAAAATTCCTCACACCGGAAGCAACTCTCAATTTCCTCAATAAATCGGTCGAGTTCAACACTGAAAATAGGACATACTGTTGCAATCCGTCCTGTTCCACGTTCATTCCTCAGCCGGATATTCAGAACAACGTTGCTGTCTGTTTGGAGTGCAATACAGAAACATGTGCCTTTTGCAAACAAGAAAGTCACCAAGGGGAGGACTGCCCACAAGATCCTGAGATTCGATCGGTTGTACGTCTAGCAGGCGACAAAGGCTGGAAACGATGCACAAGCTGCAGACGTATGATCGAATTGAGCATAGGATGTTTCCATATGACGTAAGGAACCCTTCAATTCTTATCGTTACCAAGCCTTGGGAAAGAAGTCGTCGAGAGATGCAAAGGATATCTATTCCAAGCCCCATGCTTGATCTACGCGTTACTCATTCCCTTCTTGAATGCTCTGCTAACCAATGCTAGCTGTCTCTGTAAAAACCAATTCTGCTATCTCTGCGGCGCACGGTGGAAGACCTGTAATTGCCCACAATTCGAAGAGGACCGTCTGCTAGATGAACGTAACCGACAAGTGGCGCAAGAGGAACGAGCTACAGCTGCACGAAACCGCGGCTTCCAGAATGATCCTCATGTGTGTGGCCATGCCGTCGGGAATGACTGGACTCGCACGAGGCATGGCTTCGCGGGACCGTGTGTATTCTGCGGGACGAACTACAGATGGTTGTTGGAGTGTCCCGACTGTGGCATGCGGCTTTGTGTTAGGTGTCGATTGAACAGGATTGTCTAAGTGACAAAGATGTTCAAGGACGAAAGAAACACAGAAGATATCGGCGAACATTTGACGTATGAACGGGCGCTCTGGAATGACTGTCATACGCGAGTCCCCAATCCGATTCCATTTTCACCACTGTAAAAGAGAACACTACTCTGGCAAGAGAGTACCATTATGAGAACAATTTTTTGATCGACGCCATACTTGTTCCTTTTTTACTTAATAGTTTTTCCGCTAGTGTGACCTTATGATGGAGGATAATTCCATATCCACACTACCAACACTGATATCACAATAGACCTCCAATTTCTTACGTTTGGCATCACGTTCCGAGCTGCATCTGAAGAGTTAGAACCATCGTGTTCTTGTGAAGTCGTCGAATGCGGCTCCCCAGTTCCACTCATACTAACGCTCCCCGTTGTTATAGAGATAAAATCCGCCGTTCTACTACCATCGACCACTATCCCGGAACTCCCCATACCCACAACGTGTCCACCAACAGCCGTCGTAGGCCCGCCTTCTCTCAACGTAATACTACCGTCTAGAACTGCGGTTCCCTTGCCAAACCCGTCCTTCCCGATGCTCTCAAGTGCGGTGTGAGAGTTTCCAGCAGAGTCGGTGAAAGCGGCTTCCTCGATCAGTATGGCGGTAGTACTTCCACTTCCACTCGAGAAGCGATACTTGGTTCCATCCACAAGGATAGCGGAAGTTGCTAGACCAACAACCTCGCCGTCGGCCAAAGTCGTAAGACCCCCCATCGATATCCTTATACTTCCATCAATGACAGCATTCGCTTCGTCGGATCCCTCGTAGGCTGTATGCGTGCGGCCTGTAGCGTCTACGAAGGTAGCTTCTAGTTTGGATGAGATTGTTGCGATTGCCCCGTGGAAGGCTGAAACTGCTCGAGTCGTTCCGTCGAGTACGATGCCGGAAGGTAGAAGGCTGATGTCGTGACCCTGAATAGTTTCAGCGGGACCGTCTGCTGATAGTGTGATTGGTACGGTGTCTTGAGAGTTGGAGACGATGGCGATGCCTGGATTACCCGGACGTTCATAGAGAGAATAGGGGGTTCCGGAAATGGTAAAGGCCATAAGGAGGTCGTCTTCTCCATTATCAGTCGAGTATGGAGCTGGTCCCGATTTCTGGATGGCGATATCAGAGAATGTGACCATCCTTCCATTAACAGCTACCCCAGAAGGTGCTATGGAGACGGTGGAACCAGAAACAACTGCTGCTGAATCGCCTACTACGAGTATGTGAGAGCCTATCTTGACCGTCCCAGCAGCATTGATAGCAGTGATCACAGAAGAGCCGAGGGTCATGACAGCGCCCTGCAAGAATGGTGCCAATGTGGCTGGAGGCTGATATTCGACCGTCATGGAACCAAGTGCGACACCAGAGTCCCCTGAGCTGATCACCTGGTCGGAGATTGTGATAGCGGGACCATTTGCAGAGAATGTCTGACTGTTCACGATGACCAGTAAGCCTGATGTTGCTGTATAGGCCTTTCCTCTGATCGTGAAAGGCGCAATCCCAGGACCGTTATAGGCCATAAATGATACGCTCTTACCATTATCAGTATCGTGCGCCTCGTCTCCGACTGCGTTATTAACTCTGTTGTCACCGCTGTCGCCAGTTGTCGACACAGACTGGACATTTCCAATAGCCTGACCTCCATTATCTGTAGCTGAGCTAATTTCTTTTGTTGCCTCATTCCCAGCAGCTCCATTTCCAGAGGTACGTTGGAAAGCGCCTTTACCATCTAGAGCAGAGACAAGAGCTGCGCCAATGCCAAGTTTCGAAGTCTCCTCTGCAATGGTAGTTGTAGGTTGAAGTTTGGGATCGGCACTCAATACCGTAGATAGCCTTGAGCCGGGGCTTAGTACTAGATTGCTAGAGGGGTCGTTTCTGCCCCCAAAAACTGAAAAGATTGCAGCGCCAACGCCAGTCACTAGCGGCTTCTTGGACTCCAGCTCGCCTTGGGGTTGAGCGGTTGATGGAAGGAATACTGGCGAAGAGCTTTGCGTAGCGGAGCCTAACGCTATATTGCTATGTGATCCACCACCTCCACGGAATCCTCCACCTAAATCGGCGTTCGAAGAACCTCCACTTACAAGGTGACTAGCAGTGTAAGGCTTGTGATTTTGAGAAGGATTCACATCCGAAGATAACTCGTTGCCTGGATCCAGGCTCACTGAAACTGGGTGTTGGGTTGAAACGCCATTGTGTCCATCATGAACGGAGTGGCTAGGATCAGCAGGATCTCCCCCCTCAGAAGTAGGCCTGGGCTGAGTTATTTGTGGCGAAGACGCAGGAGATGCTTTAGTTATTGAGGGCCATACATCGGCTGGAGTAGGCTCTGCCGCTTCTGAAGCACGAGTTAGCGGATAAGGAGGATCATATACACCTATGTAGAAATTTAGTCGTCAATTCATCTAGCTTTTAAACGCAAATGAGGGGACTCTGTACCTCGCACGTCAGCTGAGCACGCGGCCCAAGCAGGATCAACAGATTGTAGTACGGTTGATGGGACAACGACTGAAGGATGGTAGAACCACTTCATTAGAGAACCTCTCGGTCGAGCGTCAGAAGAATAATAACCTACGGATTGGTTTGTATCCCCGACTACTGGGACATGAACTGCGTTCGTAGGCGGCTCCCTCCCAATTGAGAAGACCCCAGAATGAGGTACACTGTAATTGTCTTTCGAATATGGATCTCGGAATAGGTGTGTTTAGGTCTGTATAATTGAAGAATGCCGTACTAGGAATCTGGTTATTCCAATGTCCAGAGTCTATTACATAAAGGCTGGAAAGAGCAGCTGGATCAGGAATAGGGACAATAGTTTCGCCATGCGTTGTGCCAACCCCAGAGCAGGAGTCTTTCGCGTACATACTGGCGTACGAAAGATAAACAGTTGGAGATGTAAGGGTCGTTCCGGAAAAGAGAGCTATATTAGGCGTTCCAGCTGTTGCGTTGACGATGGACGTATTGGAGCGTGATATTGTGCCCATTGGCCAGTAAAGAAGTCTCACCTGACCTCCAGTGACCGCACATCGCGCACAACCCAAAGAGCAGCCTGGTGCAAGACTTGAAGTGCTTGGGAAGGTACTGGTCAAGATCGTCGATCCGTTTGCATTCGTTGTAGTTACAGGTACAGATCCAGCAGCACTGATAGCTACCTCTTCGTAGGGATTTCCTGCAGCTTCTGATATCCAAGCGTTAATGTATCTGTCCCTAAGCGTTTCGCAGAGGCCAGAGTTGATAGACGCTTGTGAACAGAGAGGAGGTGAGGATTTCGCTAGGGCACCATATGGTGTGTTAGACAATTCGTACGATAGCCATTGTGATTGGCATTGGGGTACGAGAGATGGAAGAGCACATTCCGGGCTTGTGGATATGGACCCGCTAGTTATGGTTGTACCCGGGGCGATGGTTCTGATGCCCTGAGAATAGCTTTCTTCTGTGGTCGTAACTGTACTAGCAGGTGCATAATTATATGTGAACGTAAGTGGAGAGCGCGTTTCTAGTTCAGTTTGCGTGGTATAAACAAATGCTCCATCATACTCGGTCGCTGTCAGTGTATCGGTTCCTCCATGATATGTTGATGTGGTCGCATGTATAGCAGCCTCCGTCGAAACGATGGTGCTCACCGCTGAAGACGACTTGACGAAGCTGATCAATGGCTCAACAGTACTGGTGCTATATACGGACGCGCTTTCTAACCAGAACGACGTCCATTGTGCAAAGCAGACATCGATACCAATGCTGATGTTCCCCGTTGAGTTTTGAGCTTGTAATGTCGAATTACTGAACGATACAAATGTCGATCCGGCCTTTGAACAAGGCTGGGCTGGACAACGGTTTGAAATGACGGGACTGCTAGACCAGCTTCTGAGTTTCCGTGTTGATGGGGAGGGCAGTACTTGGGTGGAAGATGCCGTAGTAGTGTTGAGCAAGCCCCTGTCACTCGAGATAAGACTTGAATGACCAGATGGAGACAGGAAGTTGCTCCCAGATATCAAAGTAGCGAGATCTATCGCAGAGTCCCACGGCTCGATGGTGGTGTCCCTAGGAGATGCTATCTCGTACGTTTTCGTGGTTAAATTCGTCGAAGCAAGAGTACCCTGAGCTTAAGAGAAGCAAGAGCAATCAATAGGTGGCTTTCAGACCAAGTGGCAGGATATATCCTTACCTGCAATAGAAAAAGTCGTCAGAGCAAGCAAATAATACGATGCATCGCAAAGATCGATACTTGTCTTCCGTGTTAGTATTCCATAGATCGCATCAGATACTGCTCGATAAAATGACAAAAAAACAATTGCCGGAAGCACATTGAACATTTTGCTAGGAACACGAAGGCACTAAAAATACAGAGTCAATGGGAGGAAGGAGTCAAGAGACCTAGATACCTTTATTGCAGCTTATCGAACAATCTCTGCAAGCTGCTGCCTGATTACCTCTACCCTTTCATTTCATTTGGTTACAGCCTTTTGCCTTGGGCTTGTGCCCAGTTGCAACTTTCTTCGGCCTCATGCATCACAGCCAATGACAAGGTCCCAAAATAAGGTAAAGGTTAGTCGCTGCCAAGAATAGGTCGTCGCTTTGGCATAAAGTGGACCATATTGTAGAGTAATAGCCTTAGATGGGCTTCGTGCATCAACCATTCACATGTGGATCAACAGAAATAATTCAGCCCAGGCTCATTTCGAGTTTCAGGACAAGGATGGCGGTCGGGAGCTTCGGGCGGCAAAGGTAATTGGATGATGTTGAGTAAGCCAACACGGTTACGCAAGGAGACGGCACTTTCAGCTGAAGGTTTTAGAAACCGAGCCCAAGGCACGACGTAGCATGACAAGGCAGGCACGTAGCGTTAAGGAGCTCGTATGCTCTTTATCGGCGATTGGGCAAAACCCGGTGAAGATGTTAATTTGATATACATTTTTACTTGCAAGGCTTTAACGTTGGGGCAGTACTCTAGTGTTCTTGAGTAGAGTATCTTAAGGTCCCCACCTCTGCCAAAACTTCGAAAATCTCGAAATTGACCCCTCCTGGACAGACATTAGATAGGTACGCTAGGTTACGACAGGGTACTACAAACATAGTACCCCGCCCTTATCAGCACCGTCTACTTTTTAGACAATGCTTAGTTAATACTTAGATAGGAGCCAGTATTACTCAGGCAAAACTTAGACAAGCTCAGGTCAGCTCAGGCTACCTCGGCTTAGCTGAGGTCCGGCTTAGTTTTACTTCTTAACCACTTATGTCTAAAAGTGGAAAAGAGAATGGGTGAACATGCTCAATACTTGCCCTGTGGATCTTGCTATATCCAACCACGTTGACAAGGAATTGCTTTTCGGGATTAGCACTAGATATCGGGCTCCGTCTCCAAAAATCAGTGGAAGAGTAGAGTTTTATTTTTAATATTACTCACCCGCTTTCACTACGCCTCACATTGCCGAGTTGTGGAGCTGCATGCCTCATTGTCCTTGCTCGTGTAACATTCAGCCTCAAATACACTTCTTTTCACCAGCTGCTACTGGCGAGAGCAAGGAGACCCGACAAAAACTATTAATGGCTTTGGGTGCCTGCTGAACCGTCCATCTCCTGAAGACTGGCCGTAGCCGCCTTTCTAAAGCGTAAAGCAGCCACTATTGGCCAAAACTTTAGCCTAATGCTGTGTGTTTATCCTCTTTACTTCTATTAATTCACGCTTGCCCGTATGCAGTTGGTAGGTCTACAGATTTGAGTGGGGCCGGGGTATAAATGCAGAAGATGTCGGCGGAGGTTTGACGTATGAACCGGCGCTGTATAATGACTGTCGTACGCGAGTCCCTGATTCGAATCATTTCCACCATCGGTATTCAACGATTGCAAAGGGTAGAGACGAACTATCTGCTTCATGGGCAAGGTGATGTTGCCGAGGAGCGCATGAATGACCTTATCATTGGATTTTTGCCGATTATCTCAAATAAATATCTCGCCTTAGTCGTGCCGGTTCAACAACAGAAGATGTATTAAAAAAGGGGGTGTAATCGCAGTGGCACCTTCTCTGGATTTTGCATACCGATCGTATCATGATAACGTCTGATGCCGATGCACTAGCCCCAGATCGATTGGGCGACTTCCTTTACTGCTTGAACCACAAAAACAGAGTCCATTTCCACGTTCAAACCCCAGCTTTCGATTTCGAAATGTACGTAAAGTCTTTCTCTTGACTTAAATCTTGCTCAGACGCCATGAGCACTAGCGAAAGCTCCTAGAGAGAATCCATAACGAACTGGACTAAAGACTATCAAATCGAACCCTTCCACCCTCTCGCCCAAGTAAACACCGCGTCTCGGCCCCTGCTATCATAATGGTAAATGATAGCCCAGCTCTTTGTTATTCTAAGCTAACAATTTGAGCCAGAGGTATTGTTAACGTCAAAGGCAAACTCTTGCTGATTTGCGGTGTAGCCCCCCAATTGCCAGTGCGGTACTCTATTCAACATCCTCATGCCAGACAAAATCGTCGCGGCGTCGCCACCGACAATGAAATAGGTCCCAGCTCGATCACGTCAAGATTGTTGCAAATGGTTACTAGCAGCCCGCACTAGCTCGAATTGGCTCCGTCAAGTTTAATGCTTGGTTTACATTGCTAGTTCTCAAATTCTTGTACTTTACTTTTAAGGTTGGTGATCTCTATCTGCTGCTGTACAGCCTCAAATCTGGCAGCCCTGGCTTTAATTGAGCCAGCAACTATTTTAGGATGCTCGGAGGCGTCGTGAACTCTAAGACTTCTTTGGACTCGTCTTCTTTCACTCCGTACGGCGACTTCGACGCTTTAAAGTAGACATGACATTGGAAATCTTAAACGCATTTCTGAGCCTGTCGCGTCAATGAAGGGGATATAACAGCATGTTTTGGAAGAGTTTTAAACTTCGGGATACTCAATCGTCCAGCGTCCAGAAGTTGGAGGCTTCTTCTCATGTGGTCATCGGCTCAAGCATCGCGACGATGCGCCATCAGGACTAACATCTCTTAGCACGAGTCAGCTTATCCACGGCCACTGATGCTCTAGTAAAATGGGGCTGCACTAATGAGAACAAAGAAAAAAAAGCTTCGAGCCCCGAAAGCCTCGAGGTTCGCAGAGGAAAAGTGACCGAGCTCGCGATACAAACGCGAGCATCACTTGCTTGTGAAGCCAATGCTTCTTCTCGTCATCATGTCCTTAGAGGTTCAGCACTGGGTATTAGAGGATGACGCTATCTCGATAGACTGGACCGTCAGCTTTGCAAGTGCTTGCCACCAACATGTTAAATGTGAGTCAATGGACACTTCCTTAGACTGTTCGGTATGGCCGAGACCTCAGATAAATGGGAAGGAGGTCTTCGCTCGGGACAAACAATTTCATGCGCAGAAGGTAGTGGTCAAGGATCCATGCAGAATTTAGTAGGGGACCACACACCACCCAATTAATGTCCAGCGTGGCTGAGAACTTCTGAAAGCCGTTCTGCAAGGTTGTGGTCCACTTATTACACTCGCGAACTTAGGAATTGTTGGTGGCGCTCCTGCAGATCACTCATCTATGTGATAAGGTGCAGGTACCTGAGGTACACACATAAAATGCCGTAATTTAGCGTGAGGGGCGTTCCGTACCGCAAGGCTGAGGTCCACTCAAGTATTATGTACCGTGCATGCATGTGAAACTTTAAATTGCTATCCCATGATATCATCATGCGCTTCCTTTTCGTCCTGCAAAACCACCATCATCCTAATACTAGGTCAAACAGCAGGCAACCAGAGGTTCCTTGAAGTACGGTAGTCTTCATTCTGTCGCTCATTGGGACTGCTAGACCGGAGATAATCCAGCGTGCCCGATTGCACACGCCATTCATTGGGTATTCTTTTTAAGTAGTTCATATGTTTAGCTACTTGAGACGAGAAAACCTACTCCTCAGGCAGCCAGCATTTTCATCCTTTCTGGCTTTCGAAAGACCAAATAAATCGTTCCGCACAAGCTTATTCGATTTGGTTTTGGGAGATGACGTCGTCCGCTGAACTTCTGAAACTTACAAATGAACTGCATTCTAAGGTTTCGCGACTTCATCAACATGTGCAAGAAAATTCTTTGAAATGGACATCCTTTGATATTGCTTCTGAATGGGAAGTCCCTTTGCCTCATTCTCTACAAACAGTTCGAGAGGAAGCGATAGAAGCCACGGAGGAACTTCACGCGTTACTGTTGGGCCCTTCATCATATTTTATGCGATTACTTGATCCTACGGTATAAGCAAAAGCTTCCTGAGGAGATTCCAACTCTTAACCGGAGCACAAGGTTTTAATTTACAGCTGTCTCCAAGCAATCCATCGATTCCATATCGCTGAGAAGCTCGAGCTTGACGAAGAGATATCGTATGGAGAACTTGCGGATCGATGCGGTATTAAAACTACACACTTACGGCGCCTTTTACGTCTAGCAATTTCGTATCACATCTTCAAAGAGCCGACCAAAAACGCCGTCTCTCACAGCGCCATTTCGCGTCTAATCAAAGAGAACCCTGACTACGATTCCTGGATCGGCTTGGTATGTGAGGAGATGATACCAGCAAGTGTCCATTATGTCTCAGCTTTGGAGAAATGGAGAGGTGATGATGATCCTGCACATACTGGATGGGCTATGGCTAATAACGTTGAAACCTCTCTTTTTGAAGCGATAGGTACAAATCCAGTTCGAGCTGCTCGTTTCGCTTCTGCAATGACAGCGCTCAACTCAACCCCAACGCTCCTCCCTGTACATCTAGTACAAGACTTACCATGGACTGCAGAGTCATGTCCAAGAACTGTCGTTGATATTGGTGGATCTCAGGGCGCTATTGGGCAAATTTTACTTACAAACTTCCCCCAGATCACTAAGGTTGTAGTACAAGACCTACCTGAGGTCCTTCGAGGAGCAAAAATCCCAGAGTCTCTCCAATCCAAGCTTGAACTTATGGAATACGACTTCTTCACCGAGCAAAAGGTCAAAGGTGCTGATGTGTATTTCTTCCGATCAATTCTACATGATTGGCCTGATCACAAGGCCATTGAAATTTTGAGAAATCAAGTATCTGCTCTTAGCACAGGATCAAGTATCATATTGAACGAAATGTGTCTTCCTGATCCGGGGACTGTTTCGATGTCTCAAGAGCAACATATTAGGTAAAAAGTCGCTGATCAGTATCAAACTCATACTATCTCTGATCTTCGTCTCTAGGTCCTATGACTTGAGGATGACTCAATCGTTTAGTGGCACGGAACGAGATAGTGAGGACTGGAGAGCTCTCATTGCAAACGTAGACCCCCGACTACGTGTGTTGGAAATCAGGAATTCACCAGGATCTCTACTATCAGTTATCCAAATTGTAATGCAATGAGAACATGGTACATATGATTGATCGATTCAAAGGTAGTTGTACTTCTTGAGTCTGCTTGTGACGTTTTCATTATCTATTTAAATCTCTTGCGTATGGCGTTGCTACTTCTCATATCGAGCTACACAACATATTGTCAGATCTCAGTGACAATTCCTTAACATTGTAGCTACACCACTGGTGCATCAAAAGGGAGATTTCTCGAAGGGACATTAGACACACAAGTGATGTGTTTGAAGACCAGCCTCCACTCTGGATCTAGTCCTTAAAATAGACACGGCCTTGCGCAATCCTAATGCGCTGTCCATAGAATCGCAGAAATGTTACAATACCTGCCGCTGCCACCACCACGCCAGCCTGAGTGCCGTAAACGCGAGCAGGGCCCTGCTTCGCAAGCCACGGAAGCTGAATATATGTGGACATGAAACCGCCTAGGCCACGACCAAGGGCGCCCAACTGACCGACTTCCCCGGAGGCCTCCGGGTAGGCATCGAGGAAGTACGCATGCACAGCCGTGGTTGCAATCAGCGTTGCGCCGGCCTCCATTGTGCAGAAGACTGCAAGTACCATGTAATGCCATCGAAATTGTACGCAGAGTCCAATAATTACCAAAGCCACGGCCATCAACACGGTCGCGATGTAAATAATGGTCAGTCGTGCTTCCGGGGCGATGCGCCCGTTATGGCGTGCAGCGTACCAGCGCCCAAAGGCGTCGTGTAGCCAGTGGCCTGAGAGCCAGCCGAGAAAGCAGCCTGTGATACCGAAGAAGTAGAAGAAGCCTACAATGCGCGGTCAGTACATAGGGAGATGCGGGAATTGTGGGAGAAGAGACACACCGATGCCTTTGTCGGTTAAATTGGTAGTATTCGGTAAGGAACACAGAGATCGTGACGTTGACGCTGATAGACCAGCAGAAAAAGAGCATGTAGTACGTAGTAATGAGCAGTACAGGAATTTTCTCCAGCGCGATCCAAGGTCGAATGACTGCCTTCCAGAAGCTTCGCTGTCGGATAGTACGAGCTTGTTCGATGCCGAGCACTCGTAGTAATCGATTTCGTCGTGGAAACTGCTCGCTCGGAGGGCGCCTTCGATCATACATGGTCTCTTCTCCAAAGAGGACGATGAATAGTGCACCAATGCTCACAATGATCAGATAGAGCCAGTACGCCCATCGCCAGCCAACGTAGTAGACGATAAACGCCGTCAATTGAGGCCCTATATAAGGGGATACCATGATGCCACTTTCGGCAATATTGATTATACGGGGATGCTCATGGAAATAGTACATATCCTTGATCCAGAGGAGAGCTTGCGCTTGGCCAGCACCCGTAAAGAGACCGTTCACTACGCGTGCGCCCAGGAAAGAATTGTACGACGTGGCCGTGGCTTCCCATGCTGCAGTCCCAATGGTCACACATTGGAAGAAGAACAGAGTCGGAAGACGACCGAAATAGTTGGAGAACGTGATGATGTAGAAGCCAGAGATAGCGAGCGGCAGAAGGCCCCAAGTTATGAACAACTCTCCCTGGCTTTCGGGAACATGCCATTGTCTGAGATCAAGAAAGAGTCAATGGGGATATCTTGACATGAGGCTGATGCGTGTGATAGATGCGTATGGTGAACTTGGACTCACCGAGACTGCACAATCATGGTCACTGCAGCCATTGCCGAGCTATAGTCCGGAGGGAAGGCACAGATGCAGACGACTAGTAAGACCAGGTTCTTCCGCCATGATGGCCACAAGAGTGGATCATTAGGATTAGTCGTTGGTTGCGGTATTAGCACTTTGGATCCGTCCGGCGTCAAATGCAGGCCCGCAGCGTGATTAGGGTAGGCCTTAGGGTCGAGAACATAACCAGCGGTGGCATTATCTTCCTCGTCCACCACGTCCACAAGCGTAGGACTGTCAATCTGTAGATTCTTCTCAATTGAATCGCTGCTTAGAATCGTTATCTGCTTAGAGCCGGGGTCAGACATTGCCAGGGCTACTACTCAATGTCTGACAGACAATGAGTTGGGACTTGATTGTTAGGGAAATATGCAAGAGCATGTAGACTATCCGAAAGGGAGATAAGATTATGAGGAAATTTTTGAAGGACAGCAGCACCATGGTGGACAAAAGCATCTGTGCCACCTAGAATGGTTTTCAGGGGGTTCGCCCTCGTCGAAGTGGCACGGAGACTTCTGTCCCCCATGGTGGCAGGGCTACAGGGCGACAAGGCGATCGTCCTGCGGATCATCGATGTGTCTACAGGCGTACATGCGGTAAATTGGATCATACCAATGAGCCCGTGCAAGGCCATGTAGTCCCGTTGGTGATGGCGACTTGGCCCCCACTATGCCGTTGACAGGCTTGTGTAGCACAGCTACCCTGCTCTGTTCTGTCTTTCCCTGCCAATCTGCGCAGCTGGTGGAGACGATGAGATTAGGGAGCGGCGAAGACCCATGGAATGAGAGAATGAGGAGAGTAGCGTAGGAAGCTGCCCGTTCTGCTTGCATTACCTTCAACAGACTGGTAAATGATTCGATAGGGAATTTTTGATTCAAAAGCTACCAAGGGAAGGCTAGAAGCGTGCTATAGTGTCAAGTGCGTATCATGTTTGGCGTTGTCTTCGGGAAGCTCTGGAGGTATCCTCTGTACCTTACCTAATCCAACCACGTCAAGGAATTGCTTTTTCGGGACAAGCGCTAGGGATCAGGCTCCGCCTCCGAAAATCAGTAGAAGAGCAAAGTCTTATTCGCGGTACTACTCACCCGCTCACGCTACTCCTTCCATCGCCGAGTTGTGGAGACTTTGGGGATTCCTGTATTGAGCCTATGTCGCACGCCTCTTACGTGTGTGCTGCATGCTGCATCGTCCTTGCTCGCGTAACATTCCGTCTTGGATGCATCCCATTTCACCAGCTACTACTGGTGAGAACCTGCTGATCCGCGATCAATTACCAGATCTGATCAGCTGAAAGACTGGAACCTGAGGCAGAGCGGTGACAATTTGCGCCTCTGGAGCCAGCTTGAAGCTCACCCCCGAGCCTTTCTGGAATGCGAACTCCGCACATCTGTGAGATCGGCACTGGTTCTACAGCCTTCTCCCGCATCCTCCGCCTCTGCCTTCCTCTAGACCGCGTGTCTAACCTGACAGGGGAACCCAAGCAAGATTCTACACATATATTGGTTGGAGAGTCCTGCGTAGGATACAAGGCCTTTCCCTTGTCAAGCAGTAGTCGCTCAATCTTACATGAGTATGCGCTAATGTACGTCGTAGATGGCGGGATGGGGTATGATGCTGTAGTCATCATGTTGGTCGGAGTGTCCGACATTATGGAGGCTATCCATGTTTGGGGTAGCTGCTGAACCGTTCATCTACTGTAGAATGGGCGTAGGTGCCTTTGCGAAGCGTAAAGCAACCGCCATTGGCCACAATTTCAGCATAATTTTGTTTGTTTTTCCTCTTCGCTTCTGTCAATTCATGCTTGCCCACATGGATCTAGTAGGTCTGAAAATTGGAGTGGAACCTGGTCATACTTAATCTTTTACGCTATCTCTCTCCGTCTGCATCCATTCATCCTGCACGTCTCTTACGAAAACTCTAAAAGATGATTTACATGATTCAGTCCGGCTTGACCCAATAACGAGAGGCCATGGACGTGAGTTCCCCGCGTTATGGCGGTCGCGGTCCGCAAGTCGTCGGTGTTGCTTGGGCATTTTTTGTCGTTGCTACCGTTGTCATGGCACTCCGCTTCTACACTGGGTGGTTCATCACGCGGCGTCTACGATGGGACTTCCATTGGGCCGTTATTACATACGTAAGTAGGTTCCACGTTACGGATCCTGGGAAAAATATCACTCAAAGACGGTACACAGATCCTTGCCACTGTGAACGCCTGTTTCTTCACGATTTCCGCCTCCTGGGGTGTCGGCAACCACAGCGATGTTCTGAACAAGCAAGACATTGTCAATGCTGGCAGGTGGCAATGGATCGGATTGCCGCTGGGTGTCATCGCACCCGGCACGGGCAAACTGGCCATTGTGGCATTCATCCTTCAACTGCAAGGCCGTACGAATTTCAGGAAGAGCTTGGTTCTGCACGTCATTGCATGGTCGAACATGATCTTTGACATCCTTCAGTGCATCATGATCTACCAACAGTGTGATCCCCCTCGAAAATTATGGGATGAAGGTGTCCCAGGAAATTGCCGCTTACTCCATACGGGCACTTCCATCGGCGTATTCGTGGGCTGTACGTACACTTCAGATGACCTTTAGAACGATGGCGCTGCTCACAAGATATACTGCAGCATTCTCGGCCGCCAGCGACCTTGCTCTTGCCATTTACCCGTTGTTCATTTTTTGGGACCTTAACATGAGCTGGAAAAAGAAACTATCGCTCTGGGGGCTATTTCTAGGCGGTGTGGTGTAAGCAGTGTACTTGCATCAAGACCGCCCGGGCGATGAGACTAACGGGAGAAAAGGGCTTCAATCGCAGCCATTATCAAAACAGTGAACGTCTTGACGATTCGAACTGCCGCTGATAAAACTTGTGAGTTACTTCATCCAAGACCGCCGAGCTATCTTGTCCCTAATTCCACGCAGATGCCACTAGCCCTTTGCTAATTTGGTCTATGTGAGTCAATTGACCTGGATGGTATGTTGTGGCCATAGCTGACCGTTTGCAGGGTGGAATTTTGGCTCATTATCCTTGTTGGAAGCATCCCACCACTGCGGCCATTGTTCTTGAAAGGACTCAGGCGCGAGCAGACCGGTTCCCATAAATATTCAAAATCGCGATCACGTACCAACGATGTAAGGCTATCTGAGTACAGCGCCGGCAAAGGCTCGACCGGCCTGACATCCACCATCGGGAGGGTTGAGCCTCGAGATAGCATTGAGCGCATGCTTCCTGCCTACCCGAGTATTGCCATTACTAAGGATTTTACAATCCACCGTGGATCTCCTCAAGCCGCAACGAATGGCTCGGACGAACACGGTTCGGAACATTCAGTTCGCGCTCTCGAGAGAGACTCCGAATTGGTGTAATCGGTAATATGTGCATGAGATAGGGTGCGTCTGTTTACTCTTCAGTAAAGCAGGTCATTCCGTGCTTATGTGGCATCACTGGCTGCTCGCACAAACGACTTATGTTTAAAAGGTCACAAAATTTTGGGTCGGGAACGATTCAAATGTATGCATCGGCCAGGCACAAGCTGAATATGCGTTTTTGTGGAATAGGTCGATAGTCACCTACATGACCGGATTGCACTTGCACGCTCTGTTTTCAGCTTTTCGCACGAATAGCAAAGGCAAAATAAGATGCTGCGCGTGATTTACAGCTTCAGCAGTGGTAAATCAGTCCTGTTAGTCTTGATGAGCATAATTATCGTATGACGCCATTGCACCGTAGACTGCGATCGTACCAACTCTTCGAGGGTGCGGCATAATTGCTTATTGCGGCATGAGAGACGCATAAGGTAGTTAGCTTAGGTGCCTAGCCCGGTTGACCTACATTACGTACCTAAGCACTCCTCAAATGCAAGCCTCAGTTCTTTTGGGCTGCTTGCATTTACCCAGCAAGAAATGTGGGTCTTTCTGCATCTGACAAGATTTAAAGCCTATGAGACCATAGTGGATGCTCTTAAATATTGCCCGTATCATGTCAGAACCTTGATGCCATAAACTACCATGGCTAATCCGCCAGAAGGTTATTTGCCTTCGTACCATCAAACGGCCGCTGCATATTTGCTGCCGAACGAGTGAGCAAATATTTTTTTCTTTTGCCTTTTTCTTCTGTATGCTACCTATGAGCTAAAGGCGGTCAGTGCACCCGAACAAGCACGACTTCAATACCAGGCCGAGGCATTGACGGACTTAGTCGGCGGTCGAATCATTCTCTCGGACCTTCATCTCCCACCGCACGCTCGTGTTGTGGATATTGGATGTGGGACTGGGGCAGTAGCCCTTGGTCTAGCCTCCGCATTTCCCTCCGCCCGGGTCTTTGGAGTTGACATCTCATTGCGGACGCTAAGGAAGGACGTCGGATGGCCGCCGAATGTGGAGTTCGTCGAGGGTAACATTTTCGATCTCGCGGGTCGCGATGAGCGCTTTCAGTCGGAATCCTTCGATTTCGTCTGCCATCGGCTTTTCCTTTTTGCTATGGACGAGTGGGTCAGGTACATGAACGTGGTCGCATCGCTACTCAAGCCCGGTGCCGCATGTGAATTTGGCGACTACGTCCATCGATATTATAATGCTCGCGACGAGCCTATTGACGAGGACTGGCAGAGCCTACAAGTGTTCAAGGCCGTTGCAAAACGAAAAGGATTCGATATGGACTGTGGTAATACGATTGCTGACTATGCTCATGACTTGAAATTCACGGATATCAAGCAGCACCATTTTAAGATTCCAGCAACGCGATGGATGGTTGACACAAACCCTGAAACCTTCCGTATGGGTTATAACAATGAGTTAACCGAATCACTATTGCATCAAAATGTGATGAAAAGAATGCTGCAGGGTACAGAATATGGCGATGAAGAGATCAAGATATTCCAGGACGAATTTATAGGTAAACTAGAAGCAACCCGTCATGAACGATATTTTCCCTTCGTAGTCACAACAGCGAGAAAGCCACAATGAATGCCAGCTACATATCGAGATTAGGTGGCAGACCAGATCATCTTAGCAACTTAAGAGAATTTTGCGACACTAAAAGCAATTCGATCATTGAATTTAGTCATGGAGATGTATTTTATTAGGGAAACCACCCAGCAAAGGATAGTTGAAACACACACCATCTGGAGTTAGACCAGCCTGCTCGGGCAGATCCGATCCAGAATCTTTCAGATGCACATGCTTTCAACGAGATGCTCACCGAGGCAGATTTTAGAATCCCGCCTCTTATCGGTCTCGTCCTTAACGACAGTGAAGGATCTGAAATCTCTTGTCGTACGCTCGTAGATTCGCGTATTATTCCCTTCTAGCTCGGAAGCAAGAATACCGACGTGATGATAGGAAATCATATTCGTCGATCGACCCAAGACTCTCAATACGGGACGCAAAAGTACTTGACCGCTGCTACGCATCTCGCCAACTACCACTGGTTGACTCAGGACTAGCAGACTGCCAACCGCATCAGTAGTCTCATTTTGCATTATGAACTTGGCGCTGACACGCCGATTCTATCTATTAGCCGAATTGAAATCACCGTAGTATCAACGCTTATGGCAGTTTTCAACATGAACCCGTATACCATGGCATTGTGTTCGGTGCTCTGGCATAACCGAATGACCACGCTGTACTTGTTCGCCATGATGAGGATAGGTGCTGCAATGGCACCGGAGATGTTGTTGGCCTTGGTCTTGGAAAGAAGACTCGACGTACTTGATGGAGCACTGGGTTGGGTTCGTGACTTAGATGCGGATGAAGAAATAGATCGGTCAGGAATGGGAGCGCCAGCGGGATGGAAGCGTGGGTGGAAGTCCATGAGCTATCAGATGGGGAAGCTAACCGCATGACTCTACATCAGGACAGGAGCAAATTGGTTTCAGGTACAAGAGGAGAAAACTACTCGCCACGAGACAGGAGGATAGTGCTGACTATTACCGGGATCTCTTCAGCGTATGGATGAATAGATCGCCACTGGGGAACCATTTCCTGGAATGAAGACTCTCGATATGCTTATATACTAGCGGGCTACTCGACCTGCAATCTCTATCAATTCCTCGACCCCGATGCTTTGCTACGTTGAAACATCGATTAACATACGAATCAAGCTCTATTCCAGCGTAAGAGACACTCGGGAAGAGTGCTTCAGAAAAAGACTTGGTCGTTGGCATAGTGTATATATATGTACTGACTTCATAATGCCTGTCCTTTAAGACCATGCAACAATGCTAACAGTCTCCCTGCAGCAAGTCCTCAATTCTCCGATCCATTCCATCGAGAATCGCCATCGAACTCCACGTGATCTAATCATATACTGATTCTCCTATCTCTAAACTCAGCTCTCCGAAATCAGCAATGCTCCAAACGCACAACATGCGCTTTGCTCGCACAAATACACTCAATACTCACCATCAGTCTCTCCCCAACAGCCTCCTCCCTCAACTTCGCAACCCCAAAACCATCCCTCACACCTCCCTCACCCAAGCTGCCGGCACACTCGCCGTCCTCCCCCCCCGCTCCACCTCCGCCCACCCATCTCCCTGATCCTTCTGCACCAGGACGAACCGCTCCCCCTCCGCCATGCCGTGCTCGCTCTCGCTCCTCGCCTCGTAATCATACAGCGCCTCCACATACTGCAGCTTCTTAGCGCCGCGCTTCGGCGCCACGGCAGGGCCCTTCTTCTTGACGGTGCCGATACCCGCGCCGGTGGTAGACGGCGCGGTGCTGGCGAGGGAGGTGCTCGAGCCGGTTGCGGAGTGCGTGGAGTTGGGGCGGGAGGACTCGGAGGGGTAGGGGTGCGGGTGCGGGTGCGGGTGGAGGGAGGAGGAGGAGGCGGTTGTGGTGGTGGTGGTGGGGGTTGGCGCGGAAGGGAGGGGTTCGACGTAGGAGGCGGGGACCAGGCCGGTGTGTGGGCCGGCGCGGACTTTCATCCAGCCTGAGCCGTCTGGATGCAGCTGGGTTAGTGAAACTCTGGGAACTGAGGCTGAGTAGATTGAAAATTTTGGTAGTCGAATTCATTAGGCTGAAGGGGGTTTGGGATACGAACCGTCTGGGTCTAGGATGACCACGTCTTGCCCTTCATCTACCGTGATTTCGCCCTCGGCATTTTCTTGGTATGGATACATCACTCTACCTCTCTGCTCATCTGATGCTGTGGAACCTGCACCGCTGGGCGTGGTGATGTATTGCGCAGGTGGTGGTGCCACGATGCGACTACGACCGGCTCCAATCTTTGGCTTGGATGACATGTCTGGCTTCGGTGGTTCTTCGTCGTCGATATGCGTCGGAACTGAGGATTTCGAGACAGATCGCCCTGAGCTAAGTGTGTTCATTGAATTAATAGTGCCGCTCCTGCTAAGAGCTCCGTCATCTGCATCTAGACCACCACCGGCGGGTGCGCTGCCATTGGTTGGTGCGGGAGGTGCGGTACTAGCGTCTGCCTGTCTCTGCTGCTTCAACTGCTTCTTCTGATCTTTGTTCTGTTCACCAGGACAGTCTGCAGGCACTTTGAGCTCGCATTTACTGTGACATGTGAACCCACAATCTCGACAATCAAATCCCTTTGCCGAAAGACCCCATATCCTGTCACCGCATAGATCGCAGTTGGTCGGAATCTTGAATGTGGTAGGTTTGAAATTGTGATGCCGAGCGCCTAAGGTGAGGTCACCAGCCGCGGAGGTGATTGTGGAGACCTCAACCTCTGCGGATATTTTCTTTCGTTCGAGATCATGAGCTGCTTCTTGGAGTGCAAAGACCGAACGGACCACTTCTACCTCATCGCGGTTGTCTTTACCTTCACGAACATTTTGTCGCACCCGCCGGAAATTATCGACTTCACGGTGCTTCGCGTCGGACTCTCGTCTCAGCTCACTGAGAGAGCCTTTGCTCTTCGTCAATAGATTCCGAAGAAAAACCTTGGCTGTTTCATCAATCGCCATTGTGGCTTCGTCGAGCCAGACAGGGCTCGGTTCGAAAGCAAAATCGAGCGGATCCTGCCAATTGGTCGTATTATGTCTTACAAACATCATGGAATCAAGAGCAGGATTATTTCGCGGTATTTCTGATGACAGGTGTTGGAGTAGGCTTGTTCTTTGTGTCAGGGTTGCTGTCTCTATTTGTGTACCAAGCATCCATAGGGAATTCAGTCTTGCAACACGGGTTTCTGAGAGATCCTGTAGGCTCTAAATGCGATCGTCTTATTAGTAGTTGGAGACCGATTTTGTAAAAGCGACTCGAGTCCTTACATCGAGTAAATCGGGGACATACTCATAATAGTATCTCTCCTTCTGCTTGTTTGTGACATTGATGGCGATGAGGTAGGTATTCTGTGTGGCAGTCAGCAAGGGCGACGATCGAGGGTCGTCAGAGCTCATGCCTTCACATCATGCATATCAGACAATTGCTGGTGGTATGCGCCTTGTGCCTTTGCCTTGCTATGATCGAAGGAGGTATCTGTCTTCTTGCGTCGATTCTCCACCTCTTGACAAACATTATCGTATTTCCCTTTCACCTTCCTCAGCTCGGCATAAGAGGAGTCTCGCTCCTTTTCAAGCTTGCCCGCGTATTCGACGTGAAGCTTACGGAGCTCTTCGTACCTATTCTGTGCATGCTTTATGGGATCGGCTATGCTCGCAACGAGCTGTGTCGCAAGTTTCTCATGTTCGGCCGCGGTCTGCTCTATAGTCGACAGCTGCGTGGCCCATGTTGTCATAGAAGCACTTGATTCCGGTCAGCCGAATTAAGTTTGCCCAATGTTTCGCTGTCAACGTACCTTTCCAATGACCCTGGTGTAACCGTAGGATTGTCGCCGACACTCAAGCTACTCTGTCTCTTGGCCTTTTTCTCAAAGTATTTCCTTGCCAAACCTCCCAGCTTCTGACTATACTCTCTCTCAATTACGCTTCGATCGCGATAGAACTGTTGTACATCGTCTAGCCAGGCAATGCCATTGGAGACCTATGTTGTGTCGAGTCAGCCGAATCCCCGCTGGTCGGCTTTGGGGTCTGCAGGTTTGCGTGCGAGTAGGAACGGAGGGAGCTGTGATTCGAGAGCTTCGAAGAGCGACATACCCAAGCATTGGCAGGCTTAAACCCGTCCTAAGTTCAAGGCAGTCCAGCATTAGTTTAATACAAGAAAGTTGGTCTTGGGAATCCTACTTTGAGTTCTGCGCCAAAATGGGGCGCTACGTCCACTTCGGCCATGCTTCATGCCATCTGCCCGGGAATGAAAAGATTATCTGAATGTCAATCAGGCACAGAGGTCTCATGACCACATCGCTTAGAGAAGGTTGTGTCTGAGTAGCGATGTTGATGGCGGGGAGACTTCCAACGGTGTCTGTGCCTGCGCTTGTGGCTGATTTCCGTCATCCTGCGGCTCAACCCCGATCCTGAATCAGCTCCGGCCGCGCTCTGTCGCTTCTCGAAACGTATTCCCTCGAATACTCTACAATGATGTGCACGATTGAAGGTGGTCTACTATCAGTCTGTGCGAACTGACTGGCAATACCCTGAGTGCCACAAGAGCCCTGTCAGCTCAAGGCTTACAATATGGTCATCCATCCTGAGCAACAAAATGGTGGCAGACTTAGAAACAGCCCGTATTTCCCTTACGGCCGAAGAGTTTCATCGCCCTCTCCATAAGGTACTAGTAGGTATTCACAGGCGACGATTTCTTAGTAATAAACAGCGTTCGTTCTCACCGTCGCTACCGCTGGCTACCTAATCTAGGTACTATGCTGCTTCGACCCAGGAAACCTGGCAGCAACAGCCCGATTAGGTTGCACGGATTACCTTGGCTCAAAGTCAAGCATTCCTCGTCTCTCTCTAAATACTGAAGCCAGTTTCTTCTGACTGATTAATCTCAGATGCCCTTATTTGCCTGTGCGAAGCCCGCAGCTAGCGCTTCAATCTCGGTTGTCTCTTTGATCATGTTTCGACCTGGTCTCGGTGCTTAAGCAAACACAACTGATGCTTCATACTCCGCAACCGCTGTTTTCGAAGACATGGAAGGCAAGTCATCCTGACTAGAGCGAACAGTTCCCTTGGGATTCCCGCCGTGGAGCATCTCCTCCAGAAGTATCCGCAATATACCGCCATACTGACCGTGAGAGACGCCTCTGATGCGGATGCCAACACATAAAGTCTACGTATCACCATAGCTCGTTATCCAAAAGCCAAGGCGTCAATTCGCGAGTTAGATCTTGCCAGTCTTTCCGCAACTCACGCTTTTGCTGATTCCATTGTTTCTGACATTGCGAACGGTCACTATCCGCTACTCGCTGCCATCATCTGCAACGCTTACTATTGGAACCTCGTTGGTGATCCCGAGCTTACTGCTGATGGCTATGACAAGACTTTTCAGGTGTCTCATATCTCCCATGCGGCCCTTGTCCTACGGCTTCTGGGCAAGTTTGAACGGAACGGCCGCATCGTCCTCCTCTCCAGCGATGCGCATTGGCCCGGGAAAAATCCAATGGAAAGATACCCTCCGTCCATTCCTGTCAATATGGACCAGTTGGTAAAGCCTTCTGCGGATCACGACAAGCAAGGCCGCGGCTATGAAAGATATGCTACTGCTAAGCCAGCCATGAGAACCTGGATGTATTCACTGAACGAATATCTTCAGAAGGTATGTTTCGGACTCGATATATCACGGTGTCATTGCATATGGTTGATCACTTCAAGGAGGCGAGCTTATCGAACATGACCGCGGTCGCCATTAATCCCGGAAACTTAATCGACTCACGCGCACTTCGCAGCAACACGCCGGTCAGCTTAGCCAGAATGCAAACATTTGTCTACAAACCTCTGTTTCCAATACTAAAATTATTCATGGGTCCCACATTGCGTACTGCAGTCCCGGCCGGTGTTGATGTTGTCGAGCTTGCCCTAAGTCCAACATACTTGGGCGAGCGGGGCTTCTTTACGCTACTACAGAAGGACCAGAGCTCTCCAGAAAGTCAAGACGAGAGAAAGCAGCAGAGTTTGTGGACCAAGACTTTGGAATGGGCTAGGATCACAAAGGACAACACTGCACTACAAGCCGCATTCGGTTGATTGGTGAGCGGAATGACTCTGGACGGTGATTGGAGGCTGGATCTATGGCATCCGGCATAGGCTATTGGAAATACTCATGCGGCATCTACTTGATATCCATTCTGTTGTGTGCAATTCATCTTCGCCGTCTCCAAGAAGCTGTCGACAGCAGATTTCTTGCCTTTGTTCCCTAATCTCACAGCTTTTGGTGCGCTTCCCGCCATCTCTAGAAAGTAACACGATCTAGATTCCAGTGGCAATGCCCATTCTGTGCTCATAAAGCCAGACTTCCTACTCGTACACCCTGCTCCGTTATCAACTTTTCATTCTAACACCCACAACAGAGGAAAGAACGAATCTTATCTCGGTGCAATTCCTAGATATCTGACGATACATGTGCGCCATCTCTTGCCGTTGGGATACGGTCACTATGGCCCAGAGCCCTTTCTATATCTCCCATCACGAACGTCTCGAGATCCGGCCTAGTTTCCGTGGACTCTTTCAGTACGAAAGGAGTTCCGGATACGCTCCCTGAAAGCAATGGTTTCGGGCGCAAGCCTCTAAAGGATAGATAAGGTTGGAATCCGCTGATCTGAGAGCCTCTGTTCCCCGGGAAGAATGCTCCTACAGTGTTTCTGAAGCGGTGTCTCTGAGCATCGGTCAAGAGGGGACCTAACGTTGGTAGGCAAGCCGCAATTATGCCAAGTCCAATTTCGAGCATGCTGAAGTATGCCACGTCTGTCAGCCACGCTGAGTTTCATGGAGCGTTAGCCAATGTGTGATCCCACTATCAAGTCCAAAGCGGATTACATGCTGGCCACTTACCATATTGGTTAGGAGTTGAGTTGTGGCCAGGATAAATGACGATAAAGACTACTAGCCTTACAACGCTGGAGAGGACAGCTCTAATGGAGCGTCAACTTTGAGTTGGCCGCAACCTGGTAGCAATGTACATATGGTTATTGGACTCACAATGCTCCGAATAGGAATACGCAGCACACCAGAAATTTTTTGGTTCTGGATGTGAGTGTCTTCGAAACCTAGGAGGAATCAGTGGGGGGCTTGACGCAGTCAGCTGGAACGATGAAGCGAGGATCTACAAACCCAGTAGATCGGTATGATTATGATCACGATGTCGACCACTACATCAACGCTGGAGTAAAACAGAGCGATTTTCACTCCAGACATGCAGTTTGCAGCGATATGCTCAGCTGACGTCCAAAGCCAATCAACGTGCTTTCCGCACTGCAACAATATTAAGAAAAAGCTTGCTAACATCCAAGCTAGCACTACGAAAGACGTGGTCCATGATACAATGTCGAAAGCTTGGCCGCGGAATATTCTCCTATAAAAGAAGATGCAGGAGAGCTTGGATGCTCCAAGGGGCCAGAACTGTATGAAATCGATGATGTTTGTGATCTGAAAAGTGGTAAGCTCGTACCTCTCCCACGATTGGAGAAATACGTCACCCTTTTAGTATGAACTAGTCCCTTCCCATACGCTATATATCCAGAACCAGCGGTGGTTGCGGGGCCATTTAGGCCATAGTCATAGCGGACAGCACCTGCAAATTAGCGCACTCAGCCATGTTGCTTGGTTTGAGCGTTGTCCAGCAGGACGAACCGACGATAAGCAGCGCTCCCAAGCTCAAGGACGTAATCTAGAATCCCATATTAAAGTATGCACCTTGGACACTACAGACATAGAGCTTACATATGCGAATAGGATGAGGTAGTCGTCTATTCCATATTTGCCCGTGCGGCGCCGCGCAAGGTACCGGAGTAGAAGGATACCGCCATCGGCCAATGGCATCACTACACCCATAGCGATGACTTCAGAGGGAGTGGGCATCTTGCTACAAAACTACGTCAACTGAAAGGCGTTCGGTGCCTTAATCGAAGGATCTGCGGCTTACGTGAACTCCGAGGGAATGAGGCGAATAGCGGATCGCTGTAGCTATATATTTACCGAGCTTGGGTCCAGGCAATAACTCTCCAAACCAGGTCATGATTGGCCGGAGATATCTACGAGAAGCATGAATGCTCCCATCTTGGAATGCGGCGTAGCATTGACGTGACTCAACTCGATGTTCATAAGGGAGGAATGTCTACGGCAGGCTTCGTTAAATATGTAGGTATTGTTGCGAATCGGTGGGGGAGCTGCAGGGCCGCATAAGCTGCATCCGCCTGTTTTCGTACCTCATTTAATGCCTGCAGCGGTCAGAATCATCGCCTAAGGTCGGTGAGCAGCGCCAAGGTCAGCTCTATGGACGCATTGACAACTGGATTCCAAGGGGTTGCCGTCAAGAGTCTTCGCTCACGAAGGTCCGCGACTGGACGTTGTTGGACTGTCGATCCATTTCCCGTTCTTTTCACGAGAGTCCACTCTCCGTCAAATATTCACGTGAAGCATAGCATCTACCTTCAGCTTGAGATGGCACGGAAATGCCCTTAATCCATCTCATCCCATTGATGGACAATCTAAGCTAGGATATAGCTCAGAGAGATATCGGCACCATAGTTGGATCATTCCATGCAGCCGTAGGCTAGATGTCCTGCCTAGTCTCAGCCTCGTCCCGTTCCGTGGTGCATGTCATTAGACATTCGGTGCTAACCGAAGGCAACAAGGCGGCAGAGGCCCCATGGGTACAATATATCTTAGAGGCATTTACCAGGGAATGAGGCGTTTTCGCCAACTGCGAGCTTCTGCGATACAACGCGTTCCGCTTTAACCCTTTTATTCCGTCGCTTTAGTAGTCCTCGAGCAATTTCTTTGGAGAGGATGTCAGCCGCATTTCGATTTCGATGTGCGAACATAGCCAGCAGTGTGGTGCTACACATGCACTTAGGAATCCCCTGTCAGCGGCCTTCACCGCCAAGGTGCGTCCAGCGGTGACGCAAAAAGGTGTAGATCATTAACTCAAACAGTGGATCGATTTGTGAGAGGTAATTTAGAGAAAAAGCTAAGAATTTAGAAACTAAGAGTTAAGGTACGGAGTGCGATGGAGCTGTATGGACCACATATCCACAGCCCTCTCCCCTTCTTAGGAAAGTAAGGCTATTATTATATCATTTTGTCATGGACTGAGGGTCACGTGCATTTAGGATAGGATGTGAGGTCACATGATGTATGACGTGGCTCTGCGCATGGACCCGCATCTAGCTTTACAAGCTTTAGATACTTGTTTATGTCTATGTTCCACGAGCTTTTATCTCCCCTAGCTTAGTAGTCCAACGTCGACATCACGTCCTTGGGGCGCAAGGGTGCTTGGGGTCAGCGCCGATGAACGCTAGCCCTCGGCGTACCGAAGCCTCGTTGGTCTACTCTATGATGCCAAGGCGGCTAAGCCGCATGTGCACTATCTCTAGAATTAGATTCGCTAATATCTCAGCCTCCCGTAGAAGCATATGGCACGCACTTTGTTCTCTTCATAGCCCTTGATCAGCCTCTATAGGCGTCTGCTGCGGTTCTCCATGGCCGGTCCAAGTCAAGCACTCTTCTAGTGCGGTTATCTTCGCGGGATCTATTGGACAGAGCGGACCGCGCAGCATATGCTGAGCCCCTGTAATCCGTGCATCCCTGGAGGAGGCAAGCACAAACCGTGGCTGGCTGGTAATGCAGTATGTTTTCTGTACAATAGTAATATATAAGCACCATAACCAAAATAATCGATATCCATCGCAGCTTGCTGGCACTCAATATTATTTACCACTCTTACTAAAACCCAAGCGATATATTGCCATCATGACGCTACACATGCTACCTAGCTCTTCCAATCTTGCACTCCTAGCAGCTTTTCTTTTCATTGTTAGTTGCGTGAACCAATCATGTGTCGCACATCCTGCCAGGGGACTTTCTCAACTGGATCCGATCTCACAACTCGAAGCACGGTCTCCGCAAGATCTCGAGGAACGCACCTCCTTGCCAAACCAAGTCGTACCGACGAGAATAATATCTAAATACCAATGTCCGGTTGGTGCTCAATGTAACGACGGAGACGATGCGGATGAAAATGGATCAAACGATGACGATGAAGGCGGCGAAGAATCAGACAAACCAGACACTGAATACGAGCCTAGCGACTTTGAAAAATCGCCCGAGAAGGCTAAGAAGGTCGAAAGGACAAAGAAGCGACAGAAACCTGATGGCAAAGATATCTTTTGTAAGAGTAACGAAAATCCCTGCTATGGAGAATGCTGCGATAAGCAGAGTGAGCATTGTTCGCCCATGGCAGTAATTTCGCAGACCGAAGGGATGAAATACAGCACCTGCGTGGCGATTGGCAAACGTGCAGATAGGAACGGGAAGGCGTGTGAGAAAGCGAAGATGAGTGATGGTATCTGCACATAAACATGAAGTTGCACTGGTATCAAGGCGGCGGGGATATCTGGTCATTGCATTGCGCAAGAGTTTGATTTGAATGAGGAAAGATCACGTCCAGCAAATTCTAAAAGATTATTTGCGCTGCACATGCAAGCACATTCTAATTGGTGTGATCATGGCCCTGCAAAAGCTGCGCATGCACTGTAAGCCTTTGTCAAATGTTCTTGGCCACACTTTCCGAAATGATATGTGTTCGACATAGGACCTGTTGAGAATGTTCCGTATTGGATGCTAGATCTCGTCGTATATGACAGCTATGCTTGTCTGCTTACTTACAGTAGTCAGCGTCCTTCAGGGCCGGTTGTCGAAACTACCCCATCTGAACACGTGAATATCATCATGATGGTAAATTCGACGTGTCGTCCGATCTGAGGTACTGAGCTAAGCCTTGTACAGCTGTCTCGCAGTGTTGGCACCATTCTGGACACCACCGTCAGTGCACCAGAGCAACAAGCCTTCCACATCCGAATGCTCGCTATCATTATTAGCATATCGAATGAACGCAGCCTTGCTATGATCGAGCCCCAACGTGGTCAGGTATTTGATGCTAGCGACGACGACGATAGCAACGACGACGACGAAAATGATGAAGACGAAGACGAAGACGAAGACGAAGACGACGACGACGACGACGACGACAATACTCAGGCGGGGGAAGATGTTGACATGGGCGAAGATATCATTGAAGAGGAAGTAAAAGCCGATGTTCAATCCGTACCCGAACCCAGTACTAGTCGTTTCCCGCCATTCGATCCTACGAACCGTCTCTCCAACTGTCTTGTGCTCACCGACGACCCCAACTCGACGAAAGAGAGTCATATCACTATCTTCAACATCGTAAATGATACCGTAGTTGATGTGAAGAATGTGCATCAGATGCGTCGCAACGACATCGCCCAGGAAAAGATGAACTTGGGTTGTGGTGAGGTGCTCAGCATGAAGGGAGTCCGACGTGTGCAGAAGATCGTCTCAGGGTAAGAACCTGATTGAATATAGTTTCCATCGAACAATGGCACAACGAGCCAACCAGCAGGCCGTTAGAGAGTCATCTGTACTACAGGATTTCCTTCTTGCCTTCGCCTAATCAGAGGAGATTGAGACCACTGCGAACACCATTTTACACGTCCAATATCTCTTGGCGTAGCTAGATCTCAACGACAAGTTTATCAGTGTGATTGACGTTCTCCGCGATGGTAATGCTGTACTCAAGATCCTCTTTCAGAACTACCAAATCACTGCCAGAAACCGAGGATGTGGTATTAAGACGCGGAAATTTGACTTCCTTGCCTCTCAACTATAGGTCAAACAAGGCCGGATAAAGATAATAACGACGTCGAGGGAGGAATACTATGGACAGGCTTTTAGCCAAGTGCGGCCCATTCAATGCTCGCAATGACGCTGGGGGCGCAAATGCTGACGAGAGAAAAGGATGATTGGTTGAACTAGGTGAAGGAACTAGCTCCAACCTCTAGCTTGAACTAACCATCCTTTTCTCTCTCTACGTTCCGTGCCCTCAGCGCGTTGACGTCCCAAGTCCCCCACATGATTGTGTATGTAAATCATGGCGGCCGACGGCGGCCGTTCCATTGCTCAATCATCTCTGGCCTCCCAAGTCTGCGCTCACTGCAAGACGCGCAAGAAGAAATGCGACAAGGCGCTTCCGCGGTGCGGCTACTGCGTCCGGTAAGAAAGTTCATCACCAAGCCGCCGTCGTTGGAAACATTAGATGACGCTTTTGTGGTAGAAAGGAATTGAGCTGTTTGTATGGGCAAGAGCAGGAGCCCCCGCCGCCTCCATCACCACCATCAACAGGCAATCGCGCTGTCACTGCTCCACCTATATCTTTTCAGGCCGTTTCTCTGACTATCCCAGCGGAACCAACAGCGTCGTCGGAGGCCAAACTGTATCTCCAAGTCCTGGGTTTGATTCGTGAGACTGGCCAATTTGTAGATGACGTAAGCGCTCGCTACTTCCATGGCGTGCATCGTTACCTTCCCATTATCTCTCGAACGCGCTTCCACAACAATCTCATCACGCTGGGCGCCACTTCAAGTGCCGGTTTCTCAGTCCTTCTCGTGGCCATCTGTCTGGCATCTTCGTCTCCAGAACTAGGCCGACGCACCGGCTACGTGTCGGGTGAAATTCGGCAGGTCACCCGGCGATCTCTCTATCTCGCAGCAAGATCGCTCTTTGCTCAGGTTCAGGCCTGCTTTCGCCCGTCAGTCCATCTGATACAGGCTGGCCTCTTACTGGCAGTCTACGAGTATGTAAATGGACGGCCCGACGAGGCATTCGCGTCCATTGCGGGCTGTGCTCGCATGGCCTACGCCGCCCGTATCCACCTCTGCAACCATTCTGGGCCACAAACACCCTCATTCCCTGAGGCCAGTGCAGATAAAGACGCATATCTCCAGTTACAAAGCCAAGAAGCAGCCAATACGTGGTGGGGGATTGTCATCTACGAGCGGTGATGCCCCTTCTCCTTTCCATCACCTTGCAGACATCCTCCCGCCACAATAATGGAACTAATTCATGCCAATAGGACCTTTTTCTGCGATGTGGCCGTTACTGAACAGCCGCTGATCACACTCATCCCTGGTGAATATGCTCGCCTTCCGACAGAGCCCGTAATTCTAGAGGAAAGCGATCACCGGCATTCCGAGTCGATAATCCACCTATCGGTCTCCTGCCTGAGCTCTACGAATGTCGGAGGTTTTGGTCGCGCTGCCTAAGCGTCATGGCTTCTGGACCAAGTCTTGAAAGGCTTCGAGGTCTCAAGCATTGATTCTAGACTGTTCCAGCTACAAAGCTTGGATAATACTCTTCAGACATTCCTGGGAGTGCTAATGCAGCAGAGTAATGAAAAAGGGAGTGTATTCTGTGAAGCGATAGCTATCGTAATCAGGTCAGTGCATCGATGAAGTAGTCATATCGTCTATCACTTCCGTGCCGCATCTTGACTAGAAGCAGAGCGATATTCACGCTACACTGGCACATTCTCAGCCAGCCCTCAGAAATCGTTAGCGGCATGTCTCATTCGCCGAAGGAGCTGCATGAGTACTCAAAGGCTGCTCTTGACACGGCCATGAAGATGGTCCTCGACATCGTCGAGGCCCACGAGAACTCAGATCCCTACCTGCTTACCTGCGTGACACCAAGCTACCCATATCTTGTTCGAGCCGCGCTCAAGCACATTTATGGCAGATCTGAATGGAAGGACGACGATTCACTGAAGAACGCTGAAAAGCGACTTCGAACAGCTCTAGACCAGTTCAGCCACTCCTGGAATGCGACTGATTCCTGATCTCTAAGCAGCATATCTGCAGAACGAGGGAGGGCGGTCGGGTAATCTGTCATGCTATGTTGACATGTGTTTTTATATACAATGTCTCACAACATACAGCTACCAGCCTCGAAGTCTCTTGCTCTCTATGTAACCCAATACGTGGACCAAACTTATTGGGATGAAAGTAGTCGGAAAGACGATTCGTCGTCATGCCACGCATCGAGGTCAGAACGACTCTTCTGCCCACTCAAATGCGCGCCCCCACCACCTCCGGGAGTTTCTCGTCATGCCAATCACTCAGGGTGGTCACAGCTGGCGTTATGTTGGGTACCAGTAAAGCCACTGCCAGTAATGCAGCCGGATTGATCCGGTTGATGAAGTCGATGAGATGGCCTAACCAACTTAGGGCGTTGGTTGCAATTTTTAAGAGCACGAAATTGACCGCTCCTGCATGGAGTAAGACGATTTTTGGCTTGCAGGTGCTGTATCTGAGCTATTCCGGTATGGGAACGCAGAAGTCGCCTGAAGTTGGCGGCATAGGCTCGAAGGCTGTGTTCATCAAAACTTCAAAAATGGAATGAAGAACCGATGCCTGCACAATGTTCGTTCAATGACCCTTCGTGTATTTGATGACGAGAGAGTAGGCTTGTAGCCATTTTGGCGCACTAACTAAAGCCGAGAAAGGCAACCCACTCACCGGTCTAGCCGCACGCAATGCCTTGACGCATGTTTTCTTGGAGATCCTCCGACGGCCTTTCCACCGGATACGTACATACCTGTGCCTAAGCGGCAGGACGCTTGTTCAGTCAATCTTGGAGACTCGTGTTATAGGAAGCGCAATGGGGTCAAGGGCCGGACAGGCCCGAGGGGATCCGGTTCAACGTTGGGGTCGCTCGCTTGAGCGTGGCGGCCGCCTGGTGTCGTATGGTCGGCCGCCACTAAACCACTTATGTAGAGTACCCGAATGGCGACAGAAAATGAATCGTGAAAGATGCTCGGTTGGTGCTCTTAAGATTATGATATCCTTCTTGCTTACGCATCAACAGTATGCAATCGCCATATATATAGCAGGCCAGGTCAGGTCCAGAAAATGGAATCACCTTGGTGTCTACAGCTCCCAATAGCACCAACTTCATTCATCATCAGTCAATCCCCAGTGACGTAGAATGTCATCTTCATTTGACTCAAGTAGCCTTTTCCGGGTTGACGGTATAGTGGCCGTCATTACTGGAGGAGGCTCTGGTCAGTCCAGCTAGCCATCAATCATCACTATCACCGATGAAAATTTCCCTTGCTGAGTCTTTCCCAGGTATCGGCCTTACTATGGCTCGGGCTCTCGCCTTTAACGGTGCTCGGAAGGTCTACCTCCTAGGACGTCGTCTGGAAGTGCTCAAGAAAGCGGCCCAAGAGCACTCCAGCTTGGCTCCGCTCCAGTGCGACGTGACCTCCAAGGAGGACCTCCAAGCCGCGGTTGACCACATCGCTGCCGAGGTCGGCCATGTCAATCTCGTGGTCGCCAATTCGGGCAGCATCGGACCTCCAGTGCGCTTCAATGCATCCCACTCACTCCCGGAGATGCGCCAGACCCTTTTCACCAGCTTCTCCATGGCCGGAATGAACGACACGCTGAATCTCAACGTCACAGCAGCCTTTTTTACGATGACGGCCTTCCTCGAGCTTCTCGACGCAGGCAACAAAAAGGCGCTGGAGGGTGGATTCGGAAGGCCTCTGAAAGAGGGCAGTGACGTGCCGGTCATCCAGAGCCAGGTCATCTTCACGACCAGTGTCTCCGCCTTCAGTCGGCACTGGTCGTCATCTCCACCATACATGGCCAGCAAGGTTGCCATTATGCAGGTGACTAAGCATGCCAGCACTCAATTGGCCAGGTTTGGGATTCGCGTGAATGCCATCGCTCCGGGATGTAAGTGTCTCAAGTCGATGACTGCTAACACTAAATCGAAAACACCAGCAGACTGATATATCATTGATTCAAGTATACCCTTCCGACCTGGCTTCCGTACTGATAGGCGACCGACAGCCGGAAAAAGAGTCAATCGATGATCAGAGATTCATTCCTGCAAGGCGGTTAGGTGGTGATGAGGAGATGGCCGGGGCAATTCTATATCTTAGTAGCCGGTCCGGAAGCTACTCCAACGGGCTTATTCTGACCACTGATGGCGGTCGGCTGTCTGTTATGGCTGGGACATACTGAAGTAAGTCGGTTAATGGATTCTCAAAGGAATTGCCTGGCGATCCCAAACCGATGAAGCCAATAGGATTGTATTTAGAGTTGGCCATGCCTCTTACAGCACACCAAACCAGAGATTAGGACAACCACATCTGATTGCATATGAGTCTCTCGAAGAAGTTCTTCTCGGAACAATCGTAGATCTTCTACCGAGCTAGTAGCAAGCGTGGACTAGTCTCGTTCCGGCTAGCTACCTCTACCCTTGCTCATGGAGAGAAAGACATTGCGATGTCACCCTTCAACCCGAAAACCTCCAGCCTCGAGCCACACACCTTTGAATCTCTTTCTGTGTCTGGCAACAAAGCACCAATGGGAGGGCCATTTAATCCTCTTAGAGCTGCAATACTATGACGACCTCTTGGGCTGTTCTTGGCGGGAGAGCCCAGCCCGATCCCGCCGGCGGCCTCTTCAGCCGCACGCAATCTAGACTTCGATATCCCTGTTTGTTAGAGTTTTCATTGGCTTCGATTACCATTCTGGAGACCGCAATGCTCAAAATGGTAGGCAGCAAGCGAGGAGGGCGTAGCATAGTTCTACGCTAGCTCTTTCAGGGTCAGCAAAATGAGCAGTCGAAGGCTGCCGTGGCTACATCTTACTCTATGCCAGCCTTGCTGATCTATGAGGCTCAACACCGCCGATGCAGTATTTAATGTAGGCTCTCCTCCGGTCCTTTGGAGCTATAGTAGCAAGATTGAATGCTTGAACCAATTTACTACGTACCAAAACTATTGGAACAGCGGACGACGATCGAGCAGCGCAAGCTTTGAACAGAGCTGACTCACATCCTCGCGGACTTTTGATGTAAGAGCTTCTAGCTCCACTTCAAAACTTGAGAGCTAGTTCACGTGCTAAAGCGCACGGAGAATTCAGAGTGCCAACATCAAGATCTCGACGTAGTACGCCATTGTCTGACATACTATGCAATGGCGGACATATTTCCCGGCCGCCCCCTAACAACTATTTCCATACAGGTTCCCAATGGCACAACACAGCACGATAATGAGCACATCTTGTGCCTTCCCATCACTAAAAGCTATTGGCCTTCAGTCGCAGGCATCATTATTTTCTTCGCGACAAACTACCTAGCCCACGCAGCGACCGTTAAATCGAGTCCGGGTGACGATGTCCTTGTCCAGGCCTGTAACGCCATCTTGGCATTGTGCTTCCCCATGTCTGGGCTGTTACGTGCGCTTAACGCAATCATCCGATTCCCAGTAATCGCCAAAAACGAAGTGGATAAGGCTTGCAGGGCGGGAGCACTGTGCATGGTCGTCAGAGCACCCCATTGGAGACCCAAGCTAGGCCAAGTGCTCCAGTTAGGCGTCGTATCTGAAAGAAACGACGAACTCGTCACCAGCGAAGAGCTTCAGCGGCAGCCAAACTCCTTGCACGCGGAGATCCGGTTTCACGAGGAGGTTGGGGGCGGTGGCTTTCGCGAGTCGTATTTGCGCGCATATCGAGCTCAACGTACCGTTCGTCCCCCCGTGCAGGGAAAGCTGATAACCTACGTTCCATCGTATGCACGAGAAAATTCCTCTCGATGGGTACATTTCGATTCCGTTTGGGCTAGATCACGGGTTGATCTTCGACTGACGCGAGTACACGGCACCTTCGAGCTACCTGACGGTTATGAATTTGCTATAGTACCCCGGAGTACCTATCTACTCTCCCAGGTGACCTCAACTGCACATCAGAACCGTGCGCATACAGATCCAAAATTGACCAGCGAAATGAGTGCAGGCTACAGCATTCTGAAGGCGGTCGCCTCGCTAATCCAGGTCATAGCCGCTTTTACCACACTTCTCTCGCACCGGCCAGACTTGATCAGACGATGGGGCTATGCATCTTATCATCTCACCGTTATTCCGTATCTTGTTATGACCCTTGTGAACTTAATCTGCAATATGATCACTCCCGACTATCCATGCTTGTATATGGTTCGCAGCGATACTATGGTTGAAGCAGAAAAAGTAGGCGGCAGGTTTGAGGGCGAAGTAGCGCAGATGTTGTCTCTCTTTCCAAAAGGTCCGGTGCATTTCGACGACCCAACCTGGACTGGTTTGACTGAGAAGGACATCCAGAGGTTCTCAAAATTCATTGCTTCAACACCGGCTGCCATTGATTCCATTCGTTTGTGGGATCTCCTCTTTTCTAGGACGCAGAAGCTATCTGCAAAGGACAGGAAAGTTATCCGACTAAAGATTGTTGACGATTTGGTCAACGTTCAGAGCGATAAGGTACAAGCTGTAGTGGATGATGACAACTCTTCTACAGGTGAACAACAAGCCTCGGAAACTGTAAACACGACGTACGAGCGTGTTGACGTGCCACGCGCTCGAAATGATGAGGTGCAACCGGAAGTGAATGATGACACGGTTCCTCGCGCTTCAGGGGTAGTGGCCGAGAACGAGCATGATGATAATGATTCACAGGAACATTTTACCAAGATGCAAGTGCCGGAGCATGATGTCAAGATTCTAGCAAAAGGGCTGGATTCGGAAGATAACTACCAAATTCAGATCCCCCACGCGCCGAAATCAACATTGCCCAAAGGCTTTCTGTATACCATTCGGAACGTCTTGAAAGAAGCGATCCCCGATCGGGCACTTTTTCCTATCAGCTTACAGAGTATTCGAAAGAATAAAGAGCATCTCGATGCTGAACCGTCGTCCGCATGGCGTCGAGCTTGGACACTATACAAGCTCACACTGACGAACATCCTTTTGCCAACGGCTTTGGCCAAGGGTGTCAAGCCAAAGGCGGTCCGTACAGCTCGACTTTACTATCCTAATTGTCAGCGATTCCTGCGATGGGACGACATCAAGGCTAGCGTTGCAGAAGCCAACACCGAAGATGCTGTGGCAAAGTCACTAAGGGCGCCATCCTCAAATGCTGAGATGACGGGAGCGGACATCGAAATCCCAGCTTCGTCTGTTTCTGAAGTCCGTAAGCTGCTCCAACTTCCATCTCAGCGGATATCAAACCCTGCGTCAATTTCTGAGCTTGAAGACATGATTCAAGTATCAGCTGGACCTAGGAAGAGCGTCCAAACAGCATGGGCAGTCTTGGTAGAGATCTCTATTGGTTTATGCGTTGTAGGCCTTTTCTTCGGCCTAATTGCCGCATTGACAAAGTTCCACGCCGGCGACAGCTCAGCAACAGAAAGGGGCATCATGATGGCATGGCTTGGTAGTGGACTCTACGGTTTCTGCCTTCCACTCTTGAGCACCTTGGAGCTATTAAAAGTCCTGTTCCTGCTTCCTCTCACTGTGGTACTTGCCATGGCTGCCAATGCTGCCATACCGGCGGGCCAGCAAAACGCGATTTCATATGCTATCGCTTTGCTTCCTCTTGGATTGTTCATTCCTCCAATCTGGGGCTTTGTTCTAGTTGGGAGAATGCTTACGGAATGGGGGGACTGTGTGCGTCTTTACTGAATCTACCAAGCTTAGACCATTCAAGCCTTTCGCATTGCTGACAAGCACAGCATTGCAAAGCTTTTAAGTACGCTCAAACATACGCTCGATGATCTTTTCACCAGAAACCATCTCAACTTTACTTGGTTATTTCTAGATGACGTACGTTATCGCCGATATTACTGAGTCATCCTTTCCCCGCAGTCTCAGTTCTAGTGAAATTGTATATAGACATAAGCTTCCCTCGACAATCGTGAGTTGAGGTTATATAAAAAGGCTCTCCAGACCTATTATTTCTGGTAGCTATACCATGACCCAACAATCATGATGTAAGGTAACTAATGGATCAAAAAAATCGGATAAGATAGGTAGTACTGTATCTTTGCCTTGTGGGTATATGAACGTACTTAAAGAGAGATAATTTCCTTCAAAAGGCAGATCTGATGACCAATTAACTAGAAAATCGATGACTACTCTATAGCTGAGCAGAGAATATCCTGATCAATGCTTATTCTGTGAATCTCTACAAAACCCTTTAGGGCAAGATTTTAGGTGACTACTCAGCGAGGCGTCCGAAATTCGGTGTCGCAGCCTTTTCGTCGCCGACATGTAGCTTGTGAGTGCGACGCAAACACGACAAGATATTGAGATCAGCGGAGCGGGATGGATAGAAATGCTTAAGCCAACTTATCTTACCGCTCAATTGCTTTATTAAATACATGCATTTTACATCAAACATAAGCCTACCTATTACTTACAATACTGAGAATCCTTGTTATCAATCTGGAATGATGTACTCTAAATGGTCTCATTGGCCGGACCAGCTTAGAACAGAATGTTACAGATTAAACCTCGGCTGGCCTGGACAATTGAGCATGTCGACGTGTTGTTAAGATGTATTATTGATACTACGTGGCCAGGAGTAAGCTAATTTCCCTAGTCTCGGAGTACGCCGACGATCTGTAATTAGGTAAAATCTGAACAGCTGGCTTGTGCGCCCGTATCATGGCGCTTACAGGGAGTCCACGATACGAAGGATTTTCCTATCCGTCATATAGTTTCTAGATCGCCACCTCTATCTCTATTATCCGCTTCTCTTAAAATTCTTATCATCATTTGGGCTCATCTTCACTTGCCCCACTATTAAAGTAGGTAGATTCTTGACACTGTTACTCGGGAAATATGGGAGTACTGAAGCTCTTCGTTCAAATTGTCGTCTATTGTATACTCCTCTTCGATGGGGCAGTTGCCGCCCCACCACCTAGCTCAATAAATGATACAAAGCCACTTTTACTCAATCAAACACGATGTACCACCGTTTCTTGTCCAGCGCTGTGTAGCACCCCCTTCTATCACCGAGCCAAGGCCTTCAACAATTTCTCTACCCTAGAGGCGACTGCACTTCATAAGTCGATTCGTAAACCAGCTGTATTCAACGAGTCAATTTTAATCCATCCATTACAAAAACGAAGTCTTCGACCTATATCAGAAATGCCGCGAATGTATGATCGGAGAGATTATGTTTGGCGTATTACAAGGACCATTGATCGTTCGGTGGGATGGCTCTATCAGCATTACAGAACAAGGGGAGGAAGACTAGTCAGAAGTAGACAATGGTTATTCCCCACATCAGGAAAAATGGTTGTAGGACTTAGGGGAATGATAGGATATACGGCTGTTATAGCTGTATCACAGAAAGGCGTCTCTGGTTCGATACTCGCAGAAGAACCCATATTTGAACGTATGGATCATACCGAATCAAGTGATTCCGATTTCTACCAACTAGGCTTCGAGTATCTTGTAAGAGCAGACAGAAGCTATGATGGGCCGGGACTGTACAACCTCGTAGAACCCGGAGGGCTTCTAGCTCCCGAAACTGGGCCAAAAGTTTTTATTCTTACACCATGGCCTACACCTGCTGAGCGAAGGCGCGGAATTAGGACGCGATTCCGATGGCAGCGGAAAATTGACCAGCTTCGAGCTAATCTAGCAGGGGTTTTCGGGCGGGAGCCTGCAGTTGTCGGATACACTAGACGCTCTCGAGAAGACGTAGAAGGTCACACGCCAACGGGTACAAGGCCATGGGCTAGTATAGGAGGAAGGGCTATTGTGGAAGTCGACATGAATGATCAGCAAATCGAACTTGAGCCCAGCATAGTTGCTTCGCTAGGACGATGGAGGCTCTGGGTTGAGGAAAGAATGGTCCATTCGGAAGCTTTTTGTCCTTAAACCGAGATTTATCTGCTTTTTTTAGAGGTCTCTTGCAACTTATTACGTATCCATCTCACTTGGGAGTCCCTTCACGTATCCTGATGCCTTTAGGAGGAGATCTTGGGCCACTTTCCCTTTCCCTGAATGGCACCAGCTGAGACCTCTACTACGCTTCGCTTGTGACGTGATTGTGTATTGCATCCATCTCCAAGGCTCTCTTCTAGCTTTTGAAACTCAGAAATGTGGGCGCTCCTCCACGGCTGCACATGGCTCCGCTCTCACCTGCACTAGCTAGGTGACAACACGACTATACTGGAGATCATAGCGGTTGCGGTCGCTCCGCCGATCGTGTGTTCAATCGCCTTCTTTATCTGGAAGTCGTATTTGAAGGAGGCGTTGCTGCTGCTCTTCGAATCCGGTGGCCTTTGCTTAAAAGCAGTAGGACTTTGATACGAAGTCTGTGAATTTTCCAACCGATTTACTGGATCCACAGTGCGGGACTAAGGGTTTCGAAGGCGAATCAGAGACTGCGAGTACTTGATCGGGTGCGCTGACGAGGCGCTGAGGCTGCATGTTTTGTTGCAGAGGTTCTGATGAATATGAGTGTTGCGATCCGTGTCAAAACTCAAAACTTTTTAGTCGGACGAAGAGCCCCCCTCCGCGGCATAGTTACCTCCTTAGGTAGGTATCCACGTACCTCAAGGTACTGATCTATGGATAATTTAGGTACTCACCCCGCACACGTGACGTTGCTTTATGGCGATAAGGTATGCTTCAGCCCTGATTATCACAATTCTGTTGAGTGCGCCCTGAAGTTTCCAACGATATAAGTGATTTTGATGGCATCGTGGCTATCTATGATCTTTTCTTGGCCTGCTTCGAAATTACCTTTTTCTTCCGGGACTAGGGACGAGGCCACCCAAGCCGTTCTGCCTACCGGTCAGGGAAATCAGCTAGCTGAGGATGCGAACATACGAGACCATGAGCCACATCATCCGTATCGTGTCCGCGGATTACCGGCAAATATGAAAAAAAAAAAGCAGTATCTATGCTCCTCAAATCGATATTGGGAGGGAAAAATTTGGGTATGCGTATCCGCTCTCTTGCCTATGACGCATACGCTCCTCAATATAGTGTAGCGACCGTGACATTTCAGGAGCGACCCAAATTTTTGACACCGAATAAGTCAGAATGGCGTTTCCTTATGTCGACTGAGACGAATAGCTCGGATGAGGAGCAAATCACCAAAGATGAAGAGATCATAATTGATACGCATTTTCGTGGGTTCACTAGTCTGAACTCGTTTGAGGACAAGGCGTTTCATCTAATAGAGTAAGTTGTCTAACACGTCATGGAAAGGCTTTTAATGTGATATATAGTATCATTGCTATCTGTGGATCAGGCGGCCATGCATTTTGCTCTTTTCAGGAACGTAGGGGGCACTATATGTGGCTGCGTGACGGGCTTCCGAGAGACCTTAAAGCAGATGGGGTCCGAGTACTGACATACGGCTACGACTCCCAGTTGTTTGAAAATAAAAGGTTTCAAAATATTGAAGACATTGCGTCTTCCTTTCGGAAGGCGTTATCTGCTGTAAGGAGGACAGACAATAACATCCTACCTAGACCACTGGTATTTATCGCACACAGCCTTGGTGGAATTGTTCTCAAAGAGGTACCTAAACTCCAGTGAACTGTATACTACAACCGGGACTAATTTATAACAAACTTAAAGGCAATGATTCAAATGGTTAAAAGCGATCCCACAACACTAAAGTCCACCATTCAGTGCCTTGTATTTGGTGTGCCAACTCATGGCATGAATGTCAGTACTTTGTACCCTATTGTACAAAATCAACATAATGCACGCACATTACTTCCATACTTGGACGAGAACTCTCTATGGCTAAAGGATCAAAATCGCAAATTCCCAGAAGCTTTCAATTTTAGAGACCCTAACGTTATTTCCTTCTATGAAACTAAAGAGTCTCCAACCCTAACCAAGGGTTGTCTTTTTGCTGTTGCGTGGGAATAGTAGATTTTCAATCAAATAACGGCGTTCCCAGGAAGATAACAAATGGAAGATGAAAGGTGATACTGCTGTGCTAGTGAATAGCTCCTCAGCAACCCGTGGCCGGCCATGGGAGACCGATACGCGATACAGCCAAGCTCTTAACCGCAATCACTCAGACCTTGTGAAGTACTCGATGAAAGATCAAGATTACATCGTCATCTTGGAGCATTTACGAGAGTGTAGTCGCTCAGCGGAGCGCGTTATTCGATTTCGCTTTCCCGAACTTGCGTCTAGTCTAGAATCACACTCAGAGAGTCCTGAGCAAACGCTCAATCGTAAAGAGCAAAAATTAGTTCTGCAATTGCTTGACTCCAGGTACATTCATCTCAGGGGGTTGAAGATGCTATTTTGCAGCAAGTTTGGCAACAGCGGTTGGGAAGTTAAAGTGAGCAAACCTTCTCCCTAATTCGCTTGACTTGAAACCGTCTTAATGCGTGTAGGAAATGGACGAATGTTATGAAGTCAGATCACCCAGAAAATTGACAGATGTAGGTCAACTCAAATGAGATAATATCCTCGACAATAGTGACGTAACAATTGAACTGCAGATTGAAATTAACTCTCTTATTGAGAGAACCTTAGTTAGATTTTACGGCCACAAATGTGCGCAACCTGACGAGCGTGCTGCAACACAGAGTTAGCTCTAATCAAATACGAACTGGGTTTTGGTATTGCTAAATTACTGATGTTGTTTGTAAATTGGGTGGTGAAAGCTTGTAGGTTAAGCTTTAGAGGCGAGGACTGATGTTGTAAACTAGGTGGTGAAAGCTTGTAGATTAAGCTATGGAGGCGAGGATATCTATATACGTAGCCAATTCACGAACCTCACTCCTATTCACGTGATAGGATTGCCAATTTCCTA